>VZSC01012887.1:0-41745 GCA_013398225.1 Steatornis caripensis
TTAAACAGGCAATACATGCTCTTTGTTAACCTGCTCCCTCATCAAAAGGTGGGAAAGAGAAAAGGGGAAAAAACCTTACAGGTTGGAAAAGTTTAAGCAACTTTAATCTAACTACAATAATAATGTATTATAATAATAGGAAGAATAATAATGAGACATATACAAATCTGATATCGAGCTCCCCCCTCCCCGCTGATGAATACATCACTCAGACACCATGGGGTATGCTCTGGGAAAGTCCCAGACTGTACTCAGCACAAGGCAGGAACTGAATTGAGGATTGAACATAGAATACTCGGGTAGAGTCCTCCTCTGACACTTGAGTAAGATGCTGAGCAGAACTGGAGAGAAGTATCCTGCAACATCACCAAGACCTCACTGACTGCCCAACTGGGCTTAAATAGGCTCCTGGGCCACAGATGTGTGTGGAAGCACCAGGTGAAGCTGCTTAGGGTCCTTAAAGCCCATCAGTGCCCTCAGGCCCCTGGCCATAGAAGGAGAGGGAGTGACCCTTGGGATCCCTCAGCTTTAAACTGAGCATGATGTGTATGGGATGGAATACTGCATTGGGTCAAACCAGGATATGTGCTTAGACTGTACACTCTCCAAGGGCTTTGTGCCTCTAGCTGACTGTACAAGTAAATTGTTTCTCACAGCAAGATCTCTTACTAATACACTAGTACACTAACACTAATACACTACTAATTACACAGTAATGCTACATTAGTGCTATCACAGTAATGCTGCATGCTGGTTTAAGAGAGAAATTTCTATATCCATTACTCAGTCCTTACTTACATTGCAAGATTTCTGTTGCCCTGTTGGAATATTTGGAGATGCAGCATAGCGAGAAAAAAAATTCCTGTCTATCTGAACCTTGAATGGAGCTTCTGTGCCTAACAGCTCATCAGCCCAAGAAGATGATCAAATCCGGAAATCCTTAGGAGCACGTACTAAGTTCAAGAGATGTCTTTGTGCTAAGCAAGGAAGTTATTTGTTCCAGAATGGTTTAATTATTGATAAAAATGATAGTAGTATCCTAAAGCTAACTACTTAAGGGTAAACTCTGATTCATGTGCGATGTATGCATTGAGTGAAATGAAAAGAAAATTGCATAAATATTGATGTTAGTTAATTGTGTTTATGTTAAAAGTTACAGTGTTTGTTTAATGTCTTTGCAAAATCTGTAAACTTGGCTTCTGGATAAAGGCCTTCACAATGCTGTTTAGGGTTACAGCCACGTGTTCCTGTCACTCACTTGTAGCACTCCTGTAGAAAACCTAGGCCTGTTTTATTCTCAGGTATCTAGCACAGCTATACTGGCTAAGCCTCAAATAGCCACTGAAACATTTCATGCGCTGATACTGAAAATACAAACACGCGGACAGCTTTCCTTCTCTGTGGCTGAGAGAAAGATTTTGGATTTTGAACCCGAGGGTCTTTTGTTCTGCCTTTATATCTGTATCTCCCCAAAGAGCTTTTCCTGTTTAAAAGAAACAAAGACCTTAAACAGAAATGCTATTTTTCTCTGATTCATGAGCTCTTTCCTTGAGCTTAACTCTGGAAAAAAAATGCCAGTTCTAACACTCTTGCTGAAGCAAATTTTAAATTAGAGCTAGAGAGACTTGAGTAAAGCTTTGCCAGTTTGTACCATCAGAGAGTTTGGCATTTAGTGTGTGGCACAGAAACTATTCAGACACTGTTGTTCACTGTTAACGTCCAGTGAAAACCTGGACTTAAAGAGAGCTGGCTCAGACACATTCCCTGCAATTGGTACCACAAGCAACAAATGCAGCTTCTCCTCAGGCTTCTAGAAATATCTAGTCCTAAACAGATTTTACTTATCTCTTAAGATTAACCACTTTCTTATTAGAACTTAACTATGTGCAGTTCTCATGATACTCAGAACCATATCAGTAAAAATATTTCCTAAGATCAGCTGTTCTTGTTGGACAGCCTCAGCCTGGACCTTCCACTTCAGCTTCTGTTTCTTAATAATATTACAAATCTCTGTTTCAAAGCAGCTAAGGATATTTTAGCCTTCTCAGCAATGCTACGCTTTGTCATCAGAAATGTCACAGTAGAAGTATCTGCAAAGCAAAGTGTGAAAGCTCGGCGAGCACTGGATAGACTTTGGTTTTAAGAGAAAAATCTCTGTATTAATCTGGAGCAGGAGTTCATTATTTACTGACTTCTACAGCAGAGCAGGTTTCTGCTCAGTACTTGACCATAGCAGAGCATCTAAGCATGCATTTAGCATTAAAATTAAACATGCTTTTAAGAGTTCTGATGGACTAAGGCCTTTTTGTATGTGCACAAATCTTACTGGCATCAAGTAAATTATGTATGAATAACTGCCACCAAGTATACACTCCAGTCTCACAGTTGGAATCAAGGTGAATTTGATCTGAATATGCAAGCTAAAATACTTTCTGTATTAGAAGTTCATATTATTTTTCTATCTGTTTTTTCACAAGAGTTTAAATGTGAGAACATGCTGACATTGTTGAGGCTTGTCCTTAACATGCAAGATAAATTTCAAATTTATTCTATCGGTTGTTTTTAATAAGAAATGTAAATAAGTAGGATCATTTTGCAATGTCCTCGAACAGGATCTTCTGTTAACAGTGATAAGGTGCCAGGGTTTTACATTGTTGGTAAATCGCAAGAATTTTCTCACCAGGCTTTGCCATTTTCAGTGAAACCTATTACTGATTATGAAAGCTGATTTAAGTTGGACTTTACTGTCACTGACATTTAATCTTATTTTTACCCATGACAGAATACCTAAAAAAAATAGTATTCAAAGGTTCAGATCTTCTGGCATTTGGATTGACTAGACTGTGTTAAGTTTAGAGCTACAAAGTTATTAATAGCAAAACCGGTGCAAAGAACAAAGAAGAGGAGACTGTCTGTCTGTTCCATGCTGAAGCAGCAAGAATTGAAGTTTACACATTGTGGAGTGTTTTAGAAAGTCAATTAAGATAATAGGTGTAACAGTACTTTAATTCTTGAAGATACTTTCAAGTTTCAGGTTTCTAGGAACAGACATACACCCAAAGAAATTTTTAGAATTGTTTGGGTTTCTCTCATTAGCTTCCAAATAATTCTGAAAATCCCTTTATATATATATACTAAAGATTGATCACTGGTGATTTGGCTAAATAAATACTCCTTTCTTTCTTGGGAATAAAGACCTGAGATACGATACTGAGAGATGCTGTAAAAGGTGGAATATGTTTCTATCACCTTTTGCAAGCAGATGCAAGGCTATGCCTGACTGTGCTCTGCACTGACTAGAAACCAGGTTGTCACAGATGGTGTTTGTTGAACCTCAGGTTCCTCGGTCCTTCTGAGAGGCAGAAATTATTGGTTCCAACCAAGTGCCACACGAATGCAGGTACAGGGCTCGTGTTCAGCCCATAGTACAGAGCTGGTTTGCTCACCTGCACTGGCATTTGAAGACTGCGTACACAAGCCCAGAAGCATGTTAAAAAAACAAACGTGAGTCACAGCATACACATGACAAAAATGAAGCCACCTCTCCACAAAATACGTACATCTTTGAGAAGAGGTGGCAATCCCTGACTTTAGACCAGTTCTTTGAATGTAACCATCCAGGTTGGCTCTCTCCTCATTTGGTTCTCATGGAGAGGTGCTTCATTACAGAAAGCTTCCTACCAAGTCTTAGGTGCTTTTGAGTCTGCAGCTTGTATACAGTTAGGGGCAAATTCGACATGTAGAATTCTCATGGTAGGCCCAATGCACACCATCACACACAGTCCGAGTGCCTTCTCAAAGGTCTAGTTAGTTCCAAAACCCATGCTTCCAGCAGTTGTGTAAAAATATGGCTGCCCAGAGCACTCTGATGTTTTCATGAATTTAGAGAACCGACTGCATGCATGTGCTATTGACAGATAATGTAATACCCAGTCTTTAAGGTTCCCAATCTGTGTCAGCATTACAGCTAGAAGGGGTTTCTTGAGAAATTTAAGGTTATGCTTACCTTGGCTGATCCAAAAAAAATCAAGAATGCTGATTTCCAAAGGCATATCTTGGATGGTTGTCTCTAAAAGGATGCTTAATAAGGCAGATGTTTTTCATCCACTGCTGAGTTCACAGTAATAGACACTCACTGGCCACATGTTCTCTGTAACCATAATCATTTACATGCAGTCCTAAAAAGGGGTGCTACAGCCTAAGTGAGTCAAATTCCATCTTGTTGACACAACCCACTTTAGCTCTTACTGAGGCAAAAATTTTACTATGCTATAATTAATCTGGTCTGAGGCTTAAGAATGTCATTAAAGTAGGTTGCCATCTCTTTTAAACACTGCATGAACCTATAGTAGAGTGCAAAAAGCAGAGCAAAACTAAAATCAAATGCAGCAATAGCTTCCAAACATGAAAAACAGTCTTACAAACATCAATATGTAATATTAGTGTTCTATAAAGCCTAAACAAATGTGTTAAGAGAAGAACTTGGCTTTCTGCACTCTGTCCAAAATACATGGTGTCACTAGGAGAAAACCTCTATTGGCCAAGTTAACTATGGACCATCAGAATTAAAAGATAAAATACTTAAAAATTAAAAGATGAAGGCTAAATCCCTGCATAAAACCAGATTGATTGTCAGAGCCAAATGCATATGCAGCACTTTTGCCAAAACTCTTCATGTAAAGTGCTAAGAGACTTCTCAAACAGCTTTTTGTCTATTTCATGTGAAAATAGGATGCAATAATAATACTTGCAAAATTCAGGGGTTTTGAAGTGTCTTCCACATCAAGACTGAACTCCTCATCGGTCTGTGAAAAAAGCATTGCAACTGCCTTAGAAGAAAATTCATGTTTTGGTGCAGTGGAAAGGATTTGTGATAAAACAATAGAAATTAAAGTTCTCATTTATGATGAATCAATTCCTTACGATAGAGGGAAAAACCCAACAGAAACCAGCTCCTTCCTCTTCGCTTCTCTAGTTATCATTTTACATTTATTACATTAAAGAAATACGTATGGAAGATAATTTTTTTCTCCTCTTTCTCAGAGGCTTGACAAAGCAGAAGCCTTAGTGGAGTACAAGAGGCAGTGCCTTTGTTTAGTCTCCTCTCCCTTCAGCATATGCATATGCATATGCACGGGACAAATTGCTCTGGCATAAAGGCAGGGGAAATCCTCAGCAAAATGACTTGAGGAAAATTTGGTGTTGGGGAAACCTCTGGTTGTCTTTAGCAAGTGGAATTAAAGGGAACTGGTTTTCAGTAATGCTCAGAATTGGCAACTAAAGCCTGGACCTTTGAGAGAATTCAACTCCATTTTTGTCATGAAAACATGGAGGTCAGATGTTCAGAACTGTTCAGCGGCATGCAGTGGTGAGCTTTCTCCATCCTGCCAGATGCACCACTATTTGAGCATGGAGAAATAGAAGATTTGGACTCCCTTTCTAAGGGAAATATTTGCTACCACAGCTACATCTCACAGGACCCATCATTCTCACTGTTACTATTGAACACAATGCTTTTAACAACCCAGTTGCTTCCTCAGGTTCTCAAAAAAGTCACCTTACACATCAAAATAGTTTACAGAAAACAACATCTTGACAAATGGTCAAGGAACACAACTGTTTTTAAAATCACTCTGATAAAACAAAAAATTGGTTCTGGAACACCCAGAAACATGGACTGAAAGTATGGTTCAGTTTCAGCAGTACTTGCTACTTCAGGTGCATCTTCATGCTACCGCAATGACACAGCTCCTGATCAGTGTGGACAGACAGAGCAATCAGCCTGCAAATGTTCTCACAGATGTGCCCAGAATCTGCAAACCCTGGTCTACAGTCATATGGAGAACAGGTAGAACTGGTCTGTATTTCTGATAGCAAGTGCTTTAAGGTGCTTGTGTTAATCAAGAGGAGCAAGCCAGCTATTAACTAATTGTATTAAAGAAGCGCGAGAAGACCTGACCTGAAGGATATAAAGAAAAACAAAGAAAAATATGTTAAGCAAATTAGAAAAAGGTGGTGATAAGAGACTTTGCTAATCATAAGCTAAGAAGCCCATTCTGAGGAAGGGATGAGTCTTTGACAAAGGATCTGATAATTATTGAAATTCAAGCAAAACTCTTGGAAAGACATGTAAGAAACCCCAGAAATGAACATTTGCCAAATAAAGAAATTCACGCTGACCAAGAATGGAGTTTATGGAAGCAGCCAGCTCTGATACAGTATCTACTAAAGACAATTCAAAGTACTGTAAGAAAAAAGAATACAGAATTCACCAAAACTAACCCAAACATGTCAACAACATTGCAGCAACCATCTCAAACTAAGGCAATGCCTGACAGTAGGAAAAAAGGATAGAAGAAATTCAGTGGATTATATCACTTTGGAAATGCTTTTCAGAAGCAGTAGAGGGTGTGCTACTTTGGTAGAAAGGAGAAAGGTGAAACTGCTTTTCTGGAGTAATGGACAACATTGTCAACAACTGAGACATCAACCCAGAAGGACACAAAACACTATTTCCATCTAACTGGATATTAGAGACTATAGTTGTGTTTCATCAGGAAAGAAACAATGCAAGTATAAATAAATGGATATAAATAAGGTGATACATATTTTTAGATACAATATAAACAAGGAGAAATAAGTAACATCCAATGCATACATTTGTGTACATTCAATCTTCTCTTTCGGAGATATCATACCCTTTTCATGTCATTTTGGTTATGTTCAGTACCAGAAATGAGACTTTTTTTTATACTTTAACCCACAGGGCAAGAAGGCAATAGAGGTGTAAGACCAGTCATCTTCTTGTGTAGGGCTGGTGGAAAATGTTGCCAGAATAACTAACTGCCTCAACGAAGCACTGTGAAGATCAGATGATGACCTGGATATGGCCCTATCAAATTATAAGTAGCAACAGTGTGATACTGCCTGTCACCAGCTCATGCTTTGTTCAGGAAGACAAGTGACAACCCAAATGGCAACATGTAAGAAGAAGATGCCAAAATCACTAAGAACTGCCAACCCACAGATAATAGGGAAAATAGAAATAGTTCATGCGATTTGGGATTCTGGGATAGTCCACCATCTTTTGTAAATGCTGTTCTACTTCCCTATGGCTAGAAACTGGCTACAAATGGAGACGTTAACCTAAGAGTTTGCTCACATAAATCTGTTAGTCCTGAAGACCAACTACAATGGAGGAAAAGTGTACACAGATGCCAGAAAACAGACGATTAAAAGGGGCACCTTGCTTTTTGCCCAGTGGCTTCAGGTAAGAAGCAAACTCTAAAGGTTATAGGGCATGAAGACATGAAACAACCATATCAACAGGACTTACAGCCTGCTAGCCTGATGTTCCAAATGAGCACTTGGCTGAAGAATTGCTCAGGGCATCTCAAGCACTAAATGAACACTCTTAGTGAACCGTAAGTATTTTGTATTCTATCGTGTATTATTATTAGCACTTATATTTGGCACTGAATGTGGTACTGGACCCAGGGCGATTAAAGCTAGGTTTTCCATGCATCAAATCCAGGCAAGGTGTGCAGTCAAGAGGAACAAGATACAGAATAAAGTAGACCTCTTGAAAATATATTCAAGACCGAACACAACAGACCCCACAAAGTATAGTTGGGATAACAGGAAAGATAACGGCAATGGCCACTTCAATAGTGGTAGTAGCTATGAACATCCATGATAAGGCTGCCCAGCCTGCAGTCTTCCACAGTTGCCAATAGTATGGTCTTGAAGAAAGCCAGAAGTAGACATCAGCCTGTTCTCTGGTGTAACCTCTCATCACCTCAAAATCAATGGAAGAACAGCTTCCAGAGATGAAGTTTGCACCTTGTTTAGATGTCACTGATGACTACCCTCCTCAAATTTGTGCAGTTTATTTTTGAGATCCTGTTTTACCCCAAAACATCTGACGGCTACAAGTTTCATTGAATAGTTATTAAGTTAATGAAAAAAAGCCATGTTTCTTTTGTTTTAAATCTATTGCGTGACAAATTCACTGAACAGCATACAAGTTTTATTTTGGGATAAACAGCGAATAAACATTTCTAACTCTCCTTCTTCCTAGTACTTACTTAATATTATTACAAATTTTATACGGACCTCCGTCATATTTAATGTTTGCCCACCAATTACCTCTTTCAAGACAGAATCCTACTCTGTTTAGCTCCCTTCAGGGGACTTGCTTTATGCCTTTGATTATTGTTGTTGCACTATTCCACATCTTTTCTGGATCTACTATACATTTTTAAGCTGGGATGAACAAACCTGCATGCACAATTTAGGAACGGACCATATCACAAAGGTAGATTTTCTCTTTTTTGTCATCAATTCCTTGCTTGGTATTGCAGTTGTCTTTTCTATTCCATTAGATTTAAGGATTTAAAGAACTGGCAGAACTAGCCTCCAGAAAGAGATGGCATGAATGTTCTTTTCCTCTTTCTTTTTTTCTCTAACATGCACAGCAAGCTCTTAATATTCTTGGTTCCTTTGTTATGGGACAGTAGATCATCTGCCATATGCCAGTGTAGCTCATAGAATACACTGCCCTGTGGAATGCCAGTTTTGCATTTGCATTGCCGCAATGTCAAACAGGATGTGAATAATGCGAACTGGGACAGAAATAAAGTATTTACTGACTTGACAAGGTAAAAGATCAGTATATCAAATATAATTGACTTACATTTACAATGTAACGTAAGACTCAATAAGCCCATAGAAGACAAGGGGAGTTTTGCCACTAACTTCAGCATTTCAATGAGGCAAGAACATTTTATAGATGGTCTTATACAGCTGTAAATACCAATCCATTGAGTAATATCAGACATCTACTATCTCTTTGTAGTAAATCAGCATATCCTCCTTCTTCCTTTCTACTCTCATGGCAAGACAAAGCTATAAATGATGCTTACAAGTTAAAATGGTATTTGCTACTTCAGTGCCCCAGCTCTCAAGATTATTCCTATACAATTTATAATGTCAAAGTGGGTCTAGATTTCTTATTGTTTGCTTGTCATAGAAAAAAGGTATTTTTATTTTTCAAACTAACAAATTACAGAACTGAAACAAAAATGAATCTAAAAATAATGCTATTAAGGCTGAAAAAAACCCCCTTTCCATAGCCAGAAAGTTTTGAAAATGTAGAGGGGCTTTGTTACAGACTGTTAACTGTCTCTCTGTTTGCTACTTTAAACTTTCCAGGACAGAAATTAGGAAAAGCAGCAAATAAAAATGAAATAAAAGAATATTTTGGACATTATTTCTATTATTGGACTCAGTGGCGTAGAAGTGGGGGAAACAAGTAATTGAGAATTCTGAAGATTTAAAGATTACTATTTTATGTTATAAAATAACATCCAAAAAAAGTTAAACTGTGTTTCATGCACCTTTTAATAGAAACAGCGCTGAATTTTCAAAATGTTGCTCTAAGTTACTATTCACTTTTTTGAGCAGTTATGTGACTAAGGGTGTTAGATGAGAGCCTGTTTCCTCTGCCTCTTACTCTGAAAAAAGTAGGTGTAATACAGGTAATGCAACACAAAATGGATGAAAAAATAGTCACCTCTCACTCAAATAAATTGTTCCTAATCCAGTCTGAGCCATGGAATTCTTATGCAATTCTAGGTAAGTCACTTAAGCCATAGTTTTCCCAGAGGGCCTCCTGTTTATTGTCTTTCACAAACTCTGAGTGTTTGACTCAAGACAACAGAACAGCTATTGGAATCTGCATTTCTCAAACTGAATGTTTCATCTTTCTTAACTGCTTTTTCAGTTTTCCAAAGACCTGTAATTTCCTTCCGTTGTTCATAGGCCTTTTAATCAATCAGAACGGTACAGTCATTGTAGGATTAACATCTTTACCTGCTTTTGAAGCCCAAATTTTTCCAATCTGATAGAGATATAAAATTTGTCACTGAATATACATGGTTCAATAGACTCATGTATACATACTTAGTAGACTAATTCCTTCTTGACCAAAATCCATTTTAGTCTTCCACTTCAAACAAACAAAAAAGAAGTAAGGCTGTCATATTAATTCAGTTCCCTGATCGGTCCCTCAGGGAAAGGGCCAGCACTGCTTTTATTTTAAAAGCTCATAAGATGTGTTTAATTTGGTTCTGTAGTTATTTGTTCAGTATGCAGTGCAAATTTTTCTGGCTACAGACATGGGATATGGTAAACCTTTGCCTGGATCAATGTCCATGCTCTTTTAAGTTGTGGAGAAAGTTACTCTCTCATAAAGTTCAGACCTGCCAGACTCAATAACTCTACAAAAATGTTCAGATGAAAATTGCTTCAAGCAATCCTAGTAGAAAGCCAGCACCTCACCCCTAGTTTAAAGTTATGATCCTTATCATAATTAATTCAATAAAGAAGTAATGTACTTCAACCTAGGCATAGAGAATAATTTTCTGTCCTGACTGGTATAAACTTTCAGCTAGGGACGTTTAAACTCTGGACCTGATCTTTTAGAGCAAATAATAAATTACAGACCTAGAGCCAGCAGATTATAGCTGAAGTTGAACCATCATAAATACGTTGCTACGCCTAAGATGAAAAGGCGCATTGGATAGGAGTGGTAAAAAGTATAATATTTATAATTAAAACAAAAATGTTCTTTTACTGACAAATTAAACACTAATAATATTTTTTGAGCTGTGAATGTATTGAAGCGCAGGAACTTATATGTGATCCTTGTAAGCTTACCTACTTTGCATCTTAAATATAAAATCAACATTTTTCTGCTGGTGAAATAGAGAACTAATTCACTGTCAAACAAACCGACACTTTCACAGATGATGTTTATTTGAAAGACCTCAAGGCTTAAGATCTCAAAAGATTTAAGTATTACATTTATGGTTCACCTTACTTTTGTCTAAAGTTATTGCTCTGCTGTCACACCTTTTCCTTGCACTACTGGGAGAAGCAGATCCTGCTGCAGAGATATGCTTGCCTATTCTGAAATACCCTCAACACATGCATGAATAACTGGCCTTTTGCCGGTCTACTCATCTGAAGATTTCCATTCTTTACTCTGTAGAGAAATATGCACTGACAACAGTGGGCACACAAAGAAATAGCATAGGTGTAGAAATAAGTAAACACACTACAAACATTCTTCAATGCATTGCTATTTTTACAATGTGCATTTAGCAGTAAGAAAGAAATACGACTTGAAGGGAAAGAACAGGCACACTGAGTGAATGCAGTGAAGTAGAAGAGGTTGTTTTTGGACACTTACCTAAGTGTTCTTTTCCTCATCTGCTGGGACATGTTAAAGCAAACACCCATTTTTTTAACAGCAAAGATGCAATAGTAAAGTTGAGTGTGTACTTCTTTAAATTTTAGCTTTTATTTTATCGGCTCATCTCACATTCCATCTCATTGAATTCAGTCGTTTCTGTGCTGCAGTGTGACATAACTTGCTGCAGTGTTAACAGTTCCAAAACATGTAAATTGCTTTTCCAAGACATCTTATCCAGAGCAAATATCCCCTGCTCACTAATTTAGTTTGAATATTCATAGACAATCTTTACGAGACATACTTAAAATACACATGGTACATTTATCACATGTAAGAAATGTATTTTTAATCCTAATATGCATGGATTTCTATGCTGTTTCTACTTTTCATCCTTACTGATACCTATACCTATTTATATTTTATTTTCTCAGTTCTTATTGTATAGAGGTTAACAATGTCTCTACCTTTAAAATAATGCAAGATGCAAATTGCAGATTAGAAAATATTTGTGACCTAAAATGTCAATAATATCCAAGCACCAATGCATTATAAGTTACAACTGCATTACAACAAGCGAATATGTATAGTACCCTGACTTGCAAATGCTCATCCAGGTGAAAAATCTCAGTGATAACCAGGATTCTTTGTTTGGATTTTTCTTTTTTAGAAGTTACTGAATGAAGGAGAGTTTGTGGGATTTTAACTCATATAAAAGTCTCCTAATCATACCATGACATGATGTTATCCTAAAGCGAAAAAGCAAACCAAAACTCTTTAAAAGAGACTTCTAGTAGAATTTAAATTAAATTATTTTTCACATATATTTTCTGACTGAAAATCGCTGCTATGGATCTGCCAGGATAAACCAAAATTACATTATTTAGCTTTAAGAGGCACACTTCTCACTTAAATTCTCTTTTGCTAATAATTGTGTTGTAGGTTAGCTCTCCTCAACTGAGTAGTCTTTACACTGTGTGAGCAGTTCATATTATACGAATTACAACTCTCAAGCTTACTTGTGCACAAGATTAGGCTCAGATAATGTCAGTAGATGTTACTCTTTAGATATATATTTGTATATTTCTACTATTTTGAAAGTAACACTGTATGGTATTTCAGGTTCTTTTACGCTAAATTACCTCCACTTTAGAAGTGTCTTAAATAAATTTAAGGTCACATATGTGTACGCAAAATCACATCATCTACAAACTTACTCAGCAATTACAAATCTAAAAGCAGTTCAAATGATTGATCAGTTATTTACAGTATGTACAAACCAAGATGTATAGGAAGTAAGTCAACACACTAGAGACTGGTTGCTGTTACAACAACTGCGTTTTTGCCAGAATGTTTGACCAACACTTGCAACCCTGCACACCCACCCCCTTTGAGTCCCCCTTGGATTGATTAAATTGGCTCAAGATGACACCAATAATTGGCTCAAGATGCCGCTTCAACAGACCCAATGATCCATATCTTTGCATTCCCTAAAATCAGTCCTTTCAGCTCTGTGTTAGATTTAGGATGGTTTACATTGGCTCTGTCACAAACATTTTAATAAAGTCCCAGAGAAACCTCATACTGGTGACATCATTGGATGGTGTTAAAAAAAAAGTTCCACTTTGCTGGTTAGTTGTTAGCCTTTATAATCCGATCAGAATCTTTTTTTCCACTATATTTTGTCATTCCTTTATAACCCTCTGCAATTAGGACCACAGTATTAAAAAGAGAAAAAATTAATATTAGCTATAAGGAGCAAACAATTCTAAGTATTTTGACATCAAGTAGTAAAATGAAAAGAAAACAACCTCAAACATTTACTGTATCCTAAGGGCAGGAGGCCTTAAACTGCTGGGTGTGTTATTTTTGAAGTATTAGATGAATTAATTACAATGAAAGTATTGGCTGTTCTCATGAGACTATTGTATAAATGAAATGCAAAATAATGTTACCAAACTCAGTGGAAAGGCTAATACTCATTTAACTACTTTTAGAAAATAAATTGCAAATTCTTCAGTGTGTCCCAAGACTGTATATACATCCAGGCTCAGATAATACACACACGGCCCGATTCTCCTGTACTTTATGTAAATGTAAAGAAAAAGACATTCCACTGACATCAGAGGAACAATGCTAGTTAAAAGTCTGAGGCTGCTGAGAACCATTCCCATGCCATTTGTCTATTTTTTCCTGAATGCATAGCTTTTAAAAAATCAGCATTTTCAATCATTAATTCTCATCCATCCCAAGAACGGAGTCGCTAAGGAGCTTCACAACACAGGCACTCCTGTTATCTGATATCTAGGCTCCTTGAGCTTTCTAGTTTTTTGAGTTTAAACAGATGACAGTCCTTGTGTCATCAGATGTTATTACTTAATTACTTCTAGCAGTGGACTTTATATAAAAAGGTTACTCTGAGCATTTTTTTCCACAACACACTGGAAAATTTGACGTGCTTTTCCTTTTCAAACTGAAAGGCTGATTTCATGTCCTGAATTTCCACACTACTGTCCTTCAAAACATGAAAATCCCAAGGAAGAGAGAGCTAAAGTCTAGACCTACTTTAAAGCTCAGAAACCGCCTGGTTGGCAGGTGCCAGGATTTCCTGTGATAACTGTATTTATTTATAATACAGTAGCATCCTGACACTCAACCATAGCCTGAGAGCCACTGATGCTAAACGCTGTAGTGACATGTGGTAGATGCTCTAAGCCCTCATCCCACCCTTAATAACCAGAAATCAAAACAGAGTAGGTCAGCAGAAGACTGAGCAAAGAGATAGGAAATGATTTATTTCAGGTTGGTAGCAGAGCTAGCATTTGAACCTGAGTCTTCTATTCTGTATGGCGGTGCATTACCAGCAAAATTTCCTGCCTCACATGCCAATGCTGTATCAGACCTCACTACCTCTTCACATGAAGCAGAGGAGACACAGCTCTTCACAGCTAAGGAGTCTACATGGATTCAATGAACTGCTTTATTCTCAATGCGTACAGGCAAAATGTGTAAGCAACATACGACCAGGATACTTCTTCTACACTAAAAGTTACTGTGCAGCTACATGTAGTATTGGTCCCTTTCACGCACAAGGTACTTGAGAGCAGGAGGTAGTTCATTTTTCCTTCTTTCTTTATAAAACAAACAGTCGGGTCCAGATGCTTGGCTAGTGCGAATCAGCGTCACCACATTATCATCCTCAATTTACACTTCTCACCAAAGAAAAGGGAGGCCTTTTGATTTCTACTGTCAGTTTGAGCTCCCCTCAAAAATCAAACACAAATAAAAGAGCTTTGCTATCAAAACTCGGAAATATTTATTTTTAACGTGTTAGTTAAAAACATGATAGCATGCTTTAATGATCTAAAAAACCAAACTGGCTTTCAAAACTAAATCAACTTTCTCTACAGATAGAATGCTTAGAACCAGTATAAAAGCATAATGATACTGTTGCACAAATATTAGGTAAGTATAGATACAAGTGTTTTTTTCTCATTCTGTTATTTTTCCAACATGCTTTACAACACTGAGGTAAAATAAAATTTCCTTTAGAAAAAACCTATTTTTTAGAAAATATTTCTTGTAAATGTTAAAAGCCTTACACTTTTCTCCTCTTTTTTTTTTTTTTAAAGAAAAACCACATCCGGATAACTGCAAGCATATTTCCAAAATAAAATGAAAAAGGTGATTTTCCAGGTTTCAATATGTAACAGCTTTTTAAATTATCCAATACGCTGTCTTGATTCTGTACAAATGTTCCCTTCCTTCAAAGAGCCAAAAAAGCATGTACTGCCAGATCTGATTGTATGTAGAGAGTGGATCTGATCCCCTTGTCACTAAGGTTACTAATCAAATTTCCATCCAATATGCTCATGCAGGATTTCCTGATCAAACACTTAAACCTGCCCCCTCTGCACCCCCATTAGCTAACATGTTTTATATGTAGCGGGGTCATCAAAAGTGTAATTCCCTTAAAGAAACCTAATCCTGCCCTCTTGTCAACCAGCAGATAGCTAATAACGCTTTCTATCCTACATTTTTTGAACATCAATAGCATACCAGAAATTAAGATCTTATTTTAATCTCACAACAGATGTTCAAAACAAAGGTATCGCATATGTACGTTACATGTATTTGAAAATACTCAGGTGAAGAAATAAGGAAGTTTCATATGAGATTAGCTTGTTTTTTCCCAGGAAAATATAAAGTAGATTTTTGTTTCTGTTTGGGCTGGGTAAATGTCCTGCAGAACTTAATGAAGTAAGGTATCTAGACCATAGGACAGTTTCACTGTTGAAACAGCTGGATGTTTGGAGAGAACCTCAGGCCAGTACCCAAATACAATCATTTGGGAAAGTTGCTGAGGCAACACAGATCTGTTTCAGTGGGTCGCTCACAACATGTGTGTTCATCCTCACACAAGCTTCCCTTTTTTACGCGGATTTCTACAACTTCTCTGCTCTGAATACTCCCTAGATGTTTTATCACTGCTTTTCTCTTCCTTCATATGAAAAAAAAAGCCAAAGCAAAGGAAGAAAACTATCAAATCTATTTCAATGCAAACAAGATTCAATACTGTTACCAAAAGTGGTTTTCATTCTCAAAACCACTTTTTTTTTTTTTTTAAATAAAACCAAACCTTGAAGATTTGACCCAAGTTTTTTTTTTTGGTAATTAATTTCTTTATTAACAGGTTGAGTAAGAATTTTCACTAAGAAATATAACTTCCATGATGATCCTTTTGGAGGTCTGTGTGTGAGTGTGTTGGGTTTTTTTTTTCCTTTTTCTTTTTTTCAGAGCAATGGTCACAATCAGAGTAGTAGAAGTGGGTCAGGAAATTTAACCTGACTGGTCGAACTCTGGGCTGAATCTGTAAGGTCTACAAGGCCCAGGTTTGTCAGAACTCAGTGGATTATATGCATCTGAATGGCAAAACAGATTTAAAATGCTGTCTATTTCAACTTAACATTTGCCCTGGACATTGCTGAATTTCAATTAATACGAACTCTATTGACTCAGCTTTAGCAGTCAGCGACTCTGGTATCTAAACAAAATTCTTAATTGCATGTGCTGTAGTTTGATTTCTTTTTTTTTCTGATACATGGTCATTTAACAAATTTTTAATACGTAAAGAGAACAAGTGCAATGTAGTCTTCGTGTTTTCAGTTTCGGTTAGTGGTATCTTGTGAAGTCAATATATAATGTTGACAGATCTGAGTAATACTTCATATGGAATTCTGTGGGACCTTTGAAAAATATTTTAAGTGTAACTGAATCATTTCAACTACTGTAAATGGTAAGAAAACGTATTTTAAGCATATAAATACCATTTTGAAAAATGTTTGTTGAGTTTCAGGTTTTTATTGATTTTAAAATGACTTACTGAATAGAGTTAAGGAGAAAGAGCATAAAAGGATGATTTAATTTACTTCACATTTTTCTGTACAATAGCTTTAATGGAAAACAAGTGGATGGTTTATGCTTTAACTAGAATAAAATTTAATATAATAATGTATGGGAGCAAATTCAACTACAAAACTAGTTGCAGACAATCTGGGAATACTAGGTGTATGAACTTTTAAAAATAAAGCACCCGCTATGCTAAAGATTAATTTTCTTTCTGCCAATGAGGTTTTTTCGGGCTTTTCTCTGACATTGTAGAAGATAGACATTTTTAAACATTGAAATGATAATCAAACACTTTCTAGATGGTGTTTAAAGCATTTAAATGAACTGCTCAGATTTTAGTTCCAAAAAATTAAGACAGGATTCAGGAAAACTGAATTCTTGGAACAAATTACATAACAAGAAAAGATCTGGACACTGTAAGTTCTTATTTGTTTATGTAAAAAAATAATTTGCTTACTTGTAAACCTGGAATTTTCAATCCTAGCCTGAAATCTTCATTTTGATATGAATACTACTACAATTTAATATCTAGTATGATCTTAAACTTCTTTTTTATTCCTGGCATATTGAATATGCTTAGAAGTTTAGCAAATCAGCCCAGTTATTGAAAAGGAAAGAAGTGAGTAAGTTTCCAAACAGTAATATGAGTCTTAACGAGAGATTTCAAATGAAAACAGTGATGAGTTATGCAAACGCAGCTGATATTGCATCATACTCCCAAATCTTCTCTAAATTAGCTCTATGTCAGGGGCCTATGCTGAGAGAATAGGTTCTTGTGAAAGTGTGTCAGATTAAAAAAAGTTAGAATAATATCAGTTTACTGCAAGATCTAAGAGATCATTACATTTTATTGCAATGAGGAAAGTTTTAGTTCCTTTTTTTGTTTTTTGGAGGGAGGCTGTTTCATTTTAAAGCTACAGCTCAATTTAACATATTACTTTAAAGAATTAATTTCCAGTTTTTTTCGACACAAAACATTTTCTGATATCAGTGCCACCATGAGCCAAATAAGTAGATCTTGTCCAAGCAACAGATACTTTGAGTGCTCACAGAAGGAGGAGTCTAATATGAGCTGTGTTAAAAGAATGTCTGAACTGATTCTACTTTCTGCACGACACAGACCTTTGTTAGATTTGACAGAACAAAATGTGACTGTTATGGGTGTTCTTTGTCATACACTGTTGTAAAACATCAAAAAGGTACGTCCTCAGACTTAGTGTAAACTTTGCAATAAGATTATACAGTAGAAGGCACCATTAGCCTAAATAAGCTCCACAGTATTTCTTCAGTTGCCACAACAACAGACTATAAAAATAGCCAAAATCATGAATATTAGCAAGAACTCAGTTACAACTCAGTTATAGAATACAGCCCAAAAAGATGCAGAACAAAAACACTCACTAGAGGTTTATGGTTGCCGGTTGTGACATGCTATACACAGCTACAGTACTGTAGTGACTGAATTAAGTACCAGGAATATGGCTAGGATGTAAGTGATATACGTATACATAGAGTGTATCAAATTATACGTATACATAGAGTGTATCAAATTAATATTAGAAATTTTGTATGTATATATGTATATTTGGCTTGCATTTATATGTTCATATAGACGAGTTTCATATGAGAATAATGAATTTTAGTTTATACATACATTCCTTATTCTTAATTTTTATTTAATTATTAATTTAATTCTTAATTATTATTTAATAACAAAGACATATTGGTGCAATATATAATAGACGTGAATAATAATTCTTTTTAATGGTCTTCATGATAGCTTGCTATATGGTTATGCCCCACTAAGATGATATCATCCATGGGAGAAAATGCAAGATTCACATGTCTGTCTAAACTTCACAACCATTTTTCTCATAAGAGCTACTTACGTACGTATTTATCTGTTAGTTTTGTTGTAAGCATCACTTTTGCATGAACAGATTAATTTTCAACGCTTCTGTATATTAGCTTCATTTTGGGGACATGTGACTGAGCTACACATACTAAGTGCTTGCTGAAGTTAGGCAAGCTGTTAGTGACAGAAACTGAAAGGCAGAAGCCAAAGCTCAGTCTTTCCAACTTCAAAGTCCTCATGTGAAAGCGCAGCCTATTCTACTGTTGTTTACCACTCCATGAAACGTAGAAGCCCCCTTTTCAACTTGGCATGGTTTGTACTGAGCAGCACCCTGGAACAAACACATTCTCTCTCAGCAGTGTGTTATTAACCCTGGGAAGATGTGTACTGTTCCTGAGGCAGACGCCTAGGCAAGAAGGCAGGGAGGAACATTGATCACCACAAATGAGAGCTGTAGAAATATTACAAAGAATGGTATACCATTTTTTAAGCCTCTCCTCAGCTGTCCAACTTGAGCTTTTTAACAAAATAAACTCTCTGAAACCCTAAGTATTTAATGTACCTGTTATTTATGGAGGATAAAACTCAATTAATCCTTTCAAAGACAGAGGAACAAGCATTTATTCAGAAGGGCCATCTGGTAAAACGAAACTCAATCCAGCTGTCAGGCTGCCTGAAAATTTAATTCAGAATCTTCTCCTGCAGCCTAAAGTTAAATAAAAGTTGCAGCCTCTGCCTTTTCTTGTGATGTCGCTGTGTGTACTTATTGGAGCTTTCCACGTCCAGACAGGAACACCTACATGAGAAAAAAACATCTAATGGCAGAGAACGTAGCACAGAAAGGGCAGAAAGGCCAGCCCACAGCCTTGTGTGTCATGGGAACTTCTACCAATTCTCTTTGAAATAGAATACAGTGACAATGAAAGAAAGGTAGGCACGAGGGTTGGTGTCTCTCAAAATTTCTTGCTCTCTTCCCTCACATGTCTAACATATACATTGCATTTCAAATAAATTTTTGCCTGTGATTATTTAGATTCTGGTTATCTGTTGCACAACTATGCTCTGTAGGTGTTAGAGAGACAGTGTAATTGTATGTATTTAGATGTTTTGGCTTCTTAAAACTAGAGAGGGAGTGCGTGAATATCAGGGCGAAGGGAAAAAGTAACTTCCAGAATACTCTCAAAGAATAATACGACCTTGTACAAGTATCTATGAACGAAAGGTACTCGAAACCAGCGTTGCATAGAGAAGTCAAGCGGAAGCCCAGAGTCTGTGACTTGCCCAAGGTCACCCAGCAGTCAGTGGCGGGAATGGGAACGGGCCAAGGTCTCTTGATTCCCATAAACATGCCTTTATTTTACATAAACTTTCGAGACTGACATGGAATGACGCGTCTCCCAGTGAATATTTAGTATACATATGCTTCAAACTAGCCTTACTGATACCTACAGGTATATCAGGCTAAAAAATATGCTTAAAATACAAATGCTAAAAAGTAAAAGGCAAAACGTTAAGACTTCTTGGGAAAGTTGTGAAGAACTCTGTGGCACAGTTCTGTATCTCCTATGCCAAGCCCAAAGGTAAATATTTCTTGTTTGTTGGTTATGTTTTAAGAACTGAAGGCTTCATACCAGAAGTCACACGTTTGGTTTAGATAGGAATATTTTGGTTTTGAAGAGGGAGGCTTTGGTACTCTCTGTTAATTGTTTAAAAACAGATACACTGTAGAGTCAGTAGAGAATAAAAACAAAGAAAATTTTCTTCTCTAAAGAAAACTCTCTTTATTGTCTACTTGTTTTGTCCACTGCAAATGAGAGGATTTATAATAGTTTTTTCTTTTCTTGCTTGGCTGTATCCTGAGCAGAAATAACTGCCTGGATGATAGATTTTTGTATAAAATAAGAAAAAAAAATTTAAGAAGCCTGCTATTTTATTTCTAAGGAAACAGACAATTTTTGCTTGTGTTTGTGGAGTAAGAATTTGAATATATTTCCTTAGACATTTTCCTCAAAATTTATAAAGAACAAAAATTACCAAAAAACAAATACAGAAGAAAAAAAAAGAGAAACTTAATCATAGAATCTCTAATCAAAGAATAACTTAATTTTTAGATAGTGACATTTGGGCTTCAGGGAAATAATGTATGTTCATTTATGTTTTGTCAATTACTGCATTTTTCACACGTTTGTTTTTTTAATGATTGAAATTAAACTAGACAAATTAGACATCATATTACTCTGTAAGCAACAAGGTAGAAAAAGGTCTAGCTTCAGTTACAAAATACACAACCAAATCTACTTGTTCTGCTTCATGTCATAAATACAGCCACAGAGTACTTCTAATGGGCTATGTGTTAAAAAGAAATAAAATAGTAGAAAAACTGTAAAATCTACTCTGAAAAAATAATAGGGTTCTTTCTAAATGGGACTTTCATTGAAGTAAAACCTGCAAATTTTGGCCTTTGGTACAGTCCTGCAGTATATGAACATTCACAGGAACCTGTGAAAACTCTGATACAAAATACTAATTTGCAGAAAAACAATACTGCAATTAAAAGGAGGAAAAAACCTAGACAGTGGCAAGTATAGGCTTTTTTTTGTAGAGCTCTGTTCCCAATTTACTGAGACTTCGATATCCAGGTTGCAACAACTACAACAAAACTTTCTTACTACTAGCGTCTTCCCAACCACAACCCAGTAGTTTAAAAAGGCTCAATTATTTCAACTGGAGAACCCTGATAAAAACCTCAAATACTGTATGCCAAAATGGTAGCAAATGATGAGAATGGGACCTCAGGGACGGTTAATGTTAATTCAGGCGACACCTATAAAAGACATCTGCAGTCTACACAATTGTTTCAAAAGCATTTCAGAGCTGGGTGATAAAAGTGTGTGCTTCTCATAGAATGTTTAAATAGTATTGTCTTCATCAAGACTTTCTTGTCAGTGTCACACTTAGGCATAGACAATGTAGCAGATGTATCTGAAGAGCTGGGCACAAGCATGTCTTGAGCTCTGATCCCACCTCTGCTACTGATAAAAGGCATAGCCTCAGGCACCTCACCTGGTCTGTTTCCCCCTCCTCCTCTGCAAACACTCCTAGCAGTGGCCAGAGAAGAGACATTTTGTTTCACAGCAAATGATGAAGTCATCACAAAGCATGAGAAATATTACTACCTACAACCCTCTGAAGACAGGCATTATGGCTACTGAGTAGTTGCACTTTCCTTTTAGAAAACACCACCACCTCAGTACCAACATAATTTAAAGGACCATTCCCATTCGAAAATTCACCATGAAGCAGGAGGCAATCAGCATGCAGCACTGACGAAACTTAACGCCATTTTTCAATGATTGACAGGAATCATCTTTTGGAGAGGGACAACACAATAAAATATCTGCCTCTGAAAAATATATGTAAATTTGCAAAAGCTCATTGCCTAGAATGAAGGCTAGGGATAGCTCAAGTCCTTTGTCATGCACCACGTAAGGGCTAAGACTCACACGTAGGCTGGGCAATGGCTGTAGTCATTTCACTGGGAAGAGCTGAATGCTGAACTCTCTTGAAAATTTGACTCACTGTGTAGACTTTTATTACCAGAAGCACTAAATCACTTCTGATTGATCCAACTCAAAGCATTTATGCAGCCTGTTGCACGTGTGTTATACGCAACATGAATAGATGGCACAGTAGAATGTGGTTTTTTGCCAAATATAGTACCTTCCTGTCAAAAACTCTTAACTGGCAGTGGCAGAATGGAAATGAATAAACAAGGTGCAGGAGAAAATGATTACTGTATGTGCTTCAGCTTCACTTCCAATCCTTATTGACTGAGTTCTGGCAGACAGATAGTTGAAGTTTAGCTCTTTATTCCAGAAAGCTAATGTGCAACAAACAGTAATCCTATCATAAATGCCTAGAGATATCCCAAATACACAGCCAAATTTGGTTTACAATGATTATATCCATGCCAATGCTGAACTGAAGAGTTTGGTCTTAATTTCAGCATTGTAAATTTCCAGTATTTTACTTCGAGTTGCACAATGTTTGATATTTCTAGCTTGTGAAGGCATGCAATTTGACAAGTCCTATACTCTTTTCGTTAAAGAAAATTGCTTACGCTCATAGCTGTGGGAAAATCTTAATGGTACGATCCCTAAGCACCCAAGCAATTCAAAACCAGAAGTCAAATAAATACAAAATACCACTTTTTAAACTCCCCCAATTGTTAAGCCTCCTCTGATTTTTTGAGGACCTGAACTCAGGAGTTCTAAATGCTGGGACTTTGCAATATTGTTAAGAAGCCTTTCTTTGCTAGTTTAAGTTAAGGCCCTTGTCTGTCTCAGAGGTTCTCTCATCACTTGACTCCTTAATCAAAGGAGAATATTTGTTCCTTGAAAAAGGATGGCAGGCTCAACTTACCCACAAGGTTCTGCATCTTACAAAGCAAAAGAAGACTGTGTGACCTCTTTGCTAATGTGGCAGTTGCAGTTCTGATAAGCTACATAATATCAAAGTGCTGATGCTCTAAAATGCTCATATGCTGCAAGTGCAATACAGGGCCACGTGCAAGTTACAAGGGTTGCTGAGATGCTGTGGAATAAGGGATGCTACACATTTTTTTTTTTAAGTGCATGCACCTACTCTAAGAGATTTAAAAACAATTTATTTCTGTAGTAGCCGCTTAGCAGGAGCTTAGTTAAAAAGCATTCAAAGGAGAGAAGAATATTGCTGCCTGTGCAGTGCAGTAACTGTACAAGCTAAGAAAAGCCTCACTTGATCAACACAGTGCCCAACCTCCAAGAATCATTATTTTGTTTCCTTCGATTCACACTATAGTCAAGCTCTCACACAATGAAGCCGAGGGGTCTCTCTACTGTCTCCCATTTCACAGTCAGGGAGGTCCTTTCAATCTCTTGTATGAGCCGAGTGCCAAGGCAGGGGTCACCCATTTGCAAAAATGTTTGGCTCAGTCATCACCCACTGCCTATTGCTTACTGAAAAGGAATTGGGAGAAAGGAGGGCAGGGGAATAAGCACAGATTGGAAAAGGAAGCAAGAGGAGAACAGGAGAAAAATCTCTGAGCAGTTTTAGTAGGAAAATATTTCAGAGGGGGAGACACCTGATGTATATGACTCTCTGAAACAAGTCATATGAGGGGTTTTTTTAACTGTATTTATGGTCAAGGAGCAGAAAGAAGGTAACGAAAAGCTGTCTGTTCATGGACACATGCTGTTTCTTATAGTGCAGTGTCTGCATACCTTCTCCAGTGCATAGACATGGGGCCAAACCTGTGGAAGGCTTGATATCAAAGTCCTAATTAGGACATCTTGATCACTCTGCTTTTTAAGATGTTGGAGTCGTTTCCAAGTCCGCTGTGAAAATCCTCAAATATTGATGTACAACATAAAAGCAGTAAGTGCAGAGGGCAGCGTTTTCAACCGACAAATTATCCTGTCCAATCCTGGTAAATGCATGTTGTCAGTTCTAATACAGATTACAACAATGTCTTTGTAACAACTATGAAAATCTTTTTAGTGTTAGGTATAGCCATAAAGAAACATTGCAAATATTTTCCATATGCCTGTATTAAATTTTACATTTATTGAATTGTATTTTGTATTTAAAGATTTATTATTTTGTACTAGCTGTCTATTTTTCTTTCCTTTTTAAAATGAGCTTCACACTAAACAGTCACACTGACCCTCAAAGACAATTTGCACATGCTATCAAAAAGCATAAATGGTTATTATTGATTAATTATAAACAATATTGTAGGTTTCTGCCTGAAAAAATTCATGCAGTTCAGTATAATCAGAGATCAGAAAAAAAGAGAATATGGAAAAGAGACACACATATACATATATGCCTCCCCATAACCAGTTAGGTAACACAGACTGTATTCAAAACCAATTGTCTATTAGAAAGGCACAGATTCATAACTCAGTAGAAAGCCCAAAGTGGATACGTTTTACGGGCCCATACAACAGTAACTGATCAACTGTATTATTTCTAAAAGCACCATCTTGAAACTTTTTAAAGAACATTTATCTATTCATTAATGTTATAGGTAAAGTTCTGTAGAAGCGCTAGGTTACTGAAGGGCTTATCCCATTTTGACATAAAGAAATTCTTGTAACTTGGGATACACTCCTGATTAATTCCTTAACAGTAACATTTTTTGTGAAATACCAAAACTGTATCTCCTGAGCACACCATGCTACCTCATCTGCTCATTAGATCTCAAAACATATTTTATAAGTAAACTGTACACCACATTGACCCACATCTCACTCATGTTCTCACATATCTCTATTTTGTTTATGTTTCTTTTACGCTTTAACCGTAAGCCCTCTGGGACCAGGGCCATCTTTTGCTGTTTTTGTAGAATGCTTTACTCACAGTGGTCCTGATCAATGGACCACAAATGCTCTGGTCATAAAAATAATTAGCATTTATTGTAATAAATGAGAGCTTTTCTATTGACTTCAACAAAGCCCATCTCTCTGCCTCTCTTCAGTTTCTCTCTGCACTTGTCTGAACATCCCATCAATTAATTCTCCACACATCCCTTCCCACTGGTATTTTTTATTAGAAGAAACACAGATTTTCAGAATAAGAATATGCAAATGAGAACAGCTTCGCCTCAGTCTTCTCAGATTTCTTGGGCCTCCGTTATTGTGGCAGCCTGTATTTATGTTTTTTTCTGAGGAGTGTAAAGCTGCAAAACCTCATTGCAGAACTATGGTAATAAAAACAAATAATGTGGCAACTAAGATAGCAACTTTGGCCACGGTATCTCCTGCCCTGTTAAGTGCAGAATTAAGTCATTTGTGCTGCAAGTGGGACAAGCTTTCAAATGGGCAGATGGCACAGAATCAAAATTCTTCTTTCCTGCTTGACAAATTGTTTGCTTATGTAGGCATAAGATGTTATGCTAGAAGCTCTTTAACGGTGGTGTTGAAGAGCCTTCTGCTGTTCATCAAAGGCTGTGCTAGACTGCATTCCACACTGGTAAGAAAGCATTTTAACGTATTATTTAGTAGAACGAGTATGAACACTTCAAGATCTTTAAGCTTTGATCCTGAGAAGGATTTACCTACAAAGAACCTCAGTGTATTTAGGAGGACCTCTAGGTAATAAGTAGGTGTATTCAAACATACTGAATTGCACTTACACTTTCAGCTTGCGAAGTTTTTCACTCATTGTGGTTGACAGTATCCAGATTCTATAATAATCTCTTCCCATACTATTTTCAGTTAAGCTTTGTGTATAATCTAAGAATGTCCTAGCAGAAGCCAATAAATCAAATGAACCTACAGATCTCTTCTCCATCTAGGAGATACTTATACTCATTTCAGCTCTTACAGACCTGATGAAAATCATAATTATTTACTATGTTTACCCTATACACTTTTCTAGTGAGGCAGTCAGTATCTATGACATTGCTGAATTAGTATTGAGATCAGTCACACGTAAGAACAAGGGCATGTTTCCACAAACTGATACGTGAAATGACCTAGTACCTGCATTTCGAGTGCCACAAGAGTCATAAGATTTCACTTAGAAAAATTACTACAAGTGTAAAAGGCTCTCTTTTTCTGAATCTAGGCTTATGTATTTAAATGAATCTTCTACAGAATTGCTCCTGTGATTGAAATTAAGCACACACACCATATTTAGTAAATTGTTGATGTGTGTTTATTTTGGGATGGGATTCTAGCCTGCAGAGTTCAGAAGACAGAGAAGAATACGATGAAAAGGGTGCTTATGTCCTCTGTTTGCTCAGTTTAATCACTAAACAAGAAGTTTCGTTGTATAGAACTTAGCTTATGACAGACACGCTTAAAAAATTTGTAGTTATTAAAATAAATTCTGCTATAAAAACTTAGATTTGTATCATTACTGAAAGTAATCTCAGTGAGTATGGTATGGCTACCATTTCAATAGTCACTTAAATAACCAGTAAGAGCTGGAGCAAGAGAACTCAGTACGTGTACCATAAGTAACATTTATGAAGACACTCTAAGTCTTCAGACCATTTGTGATTGTCTATGTGGATGGCAAGTGACTTTAATCATTGGCTCCCAGCAGTGCTGAGAAATGTAGTTCAGTAAGATCTAACTGTCGAGGAGCAGCTAGTTGTGTTTGGCTAAATCAAAGTTTACGATTTAAATCCAAGTAGTTTATTGGGAAAATGATCTTTAGAAAAGGGCAAACTTTTAAGAGGACTTGGTAAACTACAAAATTAAGTCTATCCGATCAGATACAGTCGCAAGTCTGAGAATTTAAACTTTTGATTGTTTGCAATATAGAAGGCATGGGAAGCCTAAGTAGAAGGAAAGAGTCTAAACTCCTCTCTGGAAATCCCACTTTAATATCATACTCCGTGGACAGGGAAAGACGACCCCCAATCTTCACTGCATCTCATGAAGATGGGGAAGTTGAGGTGTACATGAGCTTCATTAAGTCAGGAGGAAAGGATTACAAAATAATTGTTTTCTCACTTTAAAAGGACATTAGAAAAGCTCAGCCCAAAAAAGTCTGGTAGGGAAAAAGTGGATCCAGAAATGCACATACTTTCCTAGTTTTTGCAAGCCAAGAAGTAATGGCATATTTCCTGATACAGCCCCTACACAGCACAAGCATCCGTATGGGATCCTTTTCAAGAAGGTTGTTTGAGTCCAATAAACATAAAAGTGACAATTTACTTAATGCCAGCAGAACAGTGCTTTGTGTATTCTCTTAAATGTAGACATCGTATAAATTCTGGAGAACATCAAATTGGAATTCTCTGTGCACTGTTATGAAATGTGAGAATAGCAATAGTGAAGTGTTACATTTTTGTTGCACAGTGGTTAAGTGAATGCTTATAAAATAAACCTGTATAGTTACTAGCATCATATGTCTGTATATGAGCTTGTAGTTTTCATAAGGTTTCTTGCCTGACGTTTGTGACAAACTATGCCTCTGATGCCATTTTATGCATAAATATGAATATTTTTATTGAATTGTTTTCATTGATTCCTCCCACATTTGTTGGAATACTGTTATACGCTCATGGTCACGTAGTAATGAAAGGTCTTAAAGTTCTGTTATATTGTTTTTAACACTTCTGCTGTCAACATAATTTTATTCTCACACTTACATACCTGTGCAGCATTCATTGCTGGATTAGGAAGTGCTCTACATCCATACACTGAGTTGTTTCTTCGTCGGAAACATGGGGCTTTTCCATGTTTCTTTTCATTTTGATATTTCTTTCAAACACAGAAAAATACCTTTCCTCCACAAATATCCCAAGCTGACTCCTCAAAAAGACATTTTTAGGCCACAATTCCTCTCACCCTGAGGAACTGCTCTGCCTATTTCTCTCCACTGACTGTAAGGAAAACACAAGCAAAAAGGAAATGCAGCTGAGTGGCTCAGACATCCATGCCCCCACTTCCTACATTCAAACACAGATCAGATGAATGCCACCTTGCACAGACACTAACTCTACCTTTCTTTGAGATGGCTAACTCTGCAGTAAGTTGTATCTGGAGCTCAGCAAGTGCTTATAGCACATAGAAAGACTGAGGGGAAAGCAACCTGCAGTGTTCATTTACACATTATCGTAGAACAAGCCCTTGGAGATGTCCAAAATTTTACACTGGATATAGAACACCTGTCCTGGCTTAGGCAGAGGCCATAGGACATCTCCTACATTGTAGTGAAGTCTGAGATTATTCTGAATATTAATAATTTGCTAAGAGCTACAGGTATATGCAACTGACCCCCATTTCTGAAGGACTTATGATCAGATTCAGCCCTGCTGAAATTTTATTGAGTCTTTGTATTTATTGTCATACGATTTTATGAGGGGCACCAGCAAAACCATCCAAGATGTTCCAAATTGCTTTTGTACTTCTTATGCACTAACATGTACAAACAAAAACCCCATGGCTGTTAAGAGCTTTAAGCAATTTAAAAATCCATGCCCTCTGCAGCCCTTTCAATCTTATACTTGTTTACACTACATATATCATAGGTTCAGAAAGAAGATCTATGCTATAATTCAAAAGGAAAAATAAAAGAGACAACGGCTCCATTTCTCAAAGCAGCCTGTGTGGCATTTTGCGCGGCAGGGAAGGTACTGCCGATACAAACATGTAGCCCAAAACATTTTCGAATAGCATGTTCCTGTGAATGCATTTTAAAAATATACATTTAAAAAAGCCACTCAGAATGATTCTCTTTCACAATAAAAATAATTCTCCACACAAGGTGAAAAAAGTATTCATGACCAATTTTATTGCTAATTGTTAAGTGTCCAGCTGTTTATCTTTACTGCCTTTTGTTTCAGATCTAGTTAACTGCGTGTTTTACAAATGAGTGGGTGGATTGGATTCAAGCAGATATTTTTTTAATGTCTTGTCACAGGCCACTACTGATCTCTCTTTTTTAAACCTCCATCTGTTATTTTCCACTAGAAAGTCTTCAGGAGAAAGATGGATTTCCTTATAATTAATAAGGTTTCTTTTATTTACTACTTATTATTTTATTCTACATGGCAAGAACAGAAGATTCTTGTTCCCTAAGTAAGCCAATTTGAGTTGTACATTCCTGTTCATGAGGCAATTACGGCTAAGTTAAGAGGAAGTTAATCGCAATGTTATATTTGGTGCGTCTCCAAGCATGCTTTCACAGTTTTGATAGCTGACAGAGAGATGGTCACCTTATGCAAGACAAAATCCACTTACCATAGAAGTTACTTTGCCAGATTTTTCACACTGTCTCCACTAGTAACCAAATGTATAGATGAATCCCATTACTAAACAATAAGCCTTCATTAAATACATGTATTTAGTATCTCCATTCTCCAACAGAAAGCAGAATGCACCGTACTGGTGCATATAGGACAATGTCTCATATTACGTGACGACAAGTTTCATGGTGACTCTCTCAAGCAAAGCAGCAGGCAGGACAATACTTCTCATTCATACACAGCCCTGTGCTTGCCTGCTCTCTAGCATTGCAGCCTATATGCTACCCAACCAAGTATGTGCAACAGTTCTGGAGCCAATGAGAAGAAGAGAATCTTTTCTTCAAGCCACTCTATCAAACGCACCAATTTCAGTAAAATAGGGTGAACTTTGAATTAGATACATAGTTGAATCAAAAAGCTTTGTTAGTTATAATACCTGAAAGAATTGTAACGCAACAGTCCAAGCATTGGTTCCAGAGTAACTTTTATTAGGATTAAATCTCTTACTGGAATGAATCATTACATATGGTTGCCTTTACTGCTTCTACTGATCCTCTTTCCCATGCACTCACTGACCTCTCTGACTTTCTGAATAAATCTAATAGTGGAGCTATCCAAAGATATCCTTGGAAACTCGCAATCTAGTGACACAAGAGAGATATGTTTCCAAATATTGAGACAGTTAACCCCAAGGATATTTCCTACGGCAGGCCTGGCAAGTATGGAAGCTGCTATAGTCTTATTTTATACTCAAAAAACGTCCAAGAAGGGAAGGAACTGGTGCCAAAAACATCCCCTAAAATATTAGAGGATGACAGAGCTAATAATAAGTTCTTAAGCTGGTGAAAAAACAGCTGATACTCTATTGCTCAGTGTTGTAGCTGGAATGCAGGTTGTGTTGATCAGGAGAAAATTTAAAAACACACCTGAAAGGCTTTTCAATTTCCACCTAAATACAGACTCTTGGTCACTAACAGAACTAAGGTTGACATACAAGACCTGAGAATCTCTCTTATTTTGTACATGATTCCAACTTTAGAAAAACTTAATTTTAACCGATACGTATACACTCAATGCAAACCAATTTTACTCTTCTATTTCTAAGTTTCTAAATTTGCTTTAAACAGAAGATTTGGCATAATCAGTACATGGAGAAGTGAAGGGAAACTGAGGCATGTAGTAGATGTGATTTCTCATGATGTCAGAGCGAACGAGTGGCCAAGTGTTTAAACCCACCAGTTATGCAAGTTATCACATATAATTTAGAAAAAATAACCAGGATCATAATTTAAACTGATTTATTATGGAAAGTTATTTTTCAAAGTTAACATCAGTGGACTTGAATGACTTTTAACACCAACAGGGCAAAAGATGTCAGACAGACTTGCAGCAAAATGTTGCAAGTTTAATAATGTGCACTGAAAAGTGACATAGTCCATGATGTCTAATCTGATATTTCAGGCAACTTTAAAAAAACTTGCAACAACACACAGCATTTGTCTCTGAGTTCCTGTTCTATGGAATAGCACACTGGAGCCAGGAATATTAAGTAATTCCTAAGAAAATGTCAAGAAGGATTGAGTTTTTGAGCAAACATATTTCTGTAATTTGCGAGAACAGGAAGAGGATGGATCACTTTCTGAACAAAAATAAAGCTGAAGCTTTCCTAGATTTCCATTTCTAAGAAAAGTGGCTTGTGTGTGGGTGCAGTCTAGGATCTCTTGGACTGTCCAAGTTTCACTTACCCTTCCCAAGTGTTCACCATTGAGCCAATACATCTGTTTTTCTGTCTCAAAGTTACCTGTACGCAAGGATGGTGTCCTCTCACTGTGATGGGGGAATCACTATCAATTAGAAAATATTGTACAACTGTGAATACTGAGGGTATTATTTCCATTTAGTGACTGAAGAGAACGACATTCAAAGTGCATCTACCACACAGTGCATCCCAAATGCCTGCTCCAGTGACAAGCTGACAAAAAAGTCTTAATTTGGATACAGTATTCCTTTCAAATGTATTTGTTGCAGATCAGGGACCTTATACATTATGTTACACTGAAGACACTCAGGACATGAAAACCTTAATTTCAATTATATTGACATGATATTTTAAATTATTACTGTTTGCAGTTTACTGGCAATGACAGAGTCAGCAATATCATGAATCTGTTCTAATCCCCAGTGCTTATTCAAACCTGAAGGTTTCTAGACCCATCCATAAACTGCGGCCAAGGGAAGCATCTTTTAATAGACAGAGGCATTTTACTAGAACATGTTTACACTCAAACACTACAAGAGAAATTGCTTCAGAGTAGAAGCTTTTCATTTACTTTAGTCATTGCTATATTGAGTGTTAAGTTTTCTTATTTCAGCATCAGAAGATCATTCTAAGCCCTTGAGGGAGAAGCAGCAGGAAGGATGGAAGCAATACACAGTCTGAATCCGATTGCTGAGCCACCAGTTGAACAAAGAACTTGTCAAGCTTTCTGCATGTATTTCTTAGCTTGTACAAAGCCAAGGAAAGACTGTATCTTTGGGGCAGCCGAGTGTATCATCTAAGGTATTACACATCTAGGAATGCTTGAACTGTTGAACGCCCAAACTCTGAATGGTTCTCAGTTTTGAAGGTAAGTACTACTCCTCGAAAACAGAGCCTTTAGGCAAATGGCGATTAAACAATAAGACATAAACAGATCAAAATCAGCATTTGTTTCAGGAAACATCAGCCCATGTGACGTTTGCAGAAAGGATTTCTGCATATGAAAATGTAATTTTTTCTTTCATAGACAGGTGCTGCAAAACCTGGAGAAGTTCAAAGACCGAGCTCACAACAGCTTCTTCCACTTAATTCTTCCCTAGAAGCCCTTTATGTGTTTAACTCTTTGCTCTACCACAATGCTGGCTTTGTATTTCTCTATCAGAAAATCCTAGTCTGCCTTAAGAATAAAGTGGAAAAGGGAGCGCCTATGATTTTCCAGATGTCTTCTCAAAATATTAATGAATTCAAGTAATGATTAAAAAGACAAGAGCCACTGTTTGTTAATCTACCCTGCCTACAAAATATACACGGATGAGCGTTAGCCATAAGCAATACATCAGAAACTGTTTGAAGTACTGCACAAGAAAAACTGACCTGACATACTCGAAAATATCACAAGATGTTTTCCAAGACTCATCTCAACATGTCAAAGAGACATGGTTTTCCCTTTCTAATCAAAGCTCTTAGGACTTTCCATTTCTCATGTGAAATAACCTCTAGCAAACACATACCAACTCTAAGTCAGATCCTGACTTACATATATGTTTCCAAGTTCACAATACCACTTTTTTTCATGTGACTGAACATGCCTGGAACCTGGTCCACATTTAAATAGGTATTCAGACTGAGTCAGAGCTCTAGGTTTTACCTAATCAGAACTCTTCATAAATAACATTAAAAAAGGAGAAATTTAATTTAAAAAAGGAAGAAAAACTTTATCACTGTGATGTCCATAGTACAAGAAAACATAATATTTAAGGAGCATCTAGTATGAACTGTATTTTTAGCAATTTGACATATATAGTTTGGTCTAATAAGCCAACACTGAAATGGGAAAGCTATGCTTCCTCTAAAAATCAGAAAAATGAAACTACCTTGCAGAAGTTTATGAAAAATGGAAACTGTTTTGACTCTGTTTCACAAGAAAAGAATTCATTGCATGAAGCTGTCAGTCACTAACATTGAGACACTCAATTTTCCTACAAAAAAATGCACAAATGGCTTTCATTATATTTAGCTGCAGCTTTAAGAAAATTTAATCAACTTAAACTGTTTAGTCTTTTTCCCTGATGAAAATCATAAAGTCAAATTCACATTTAAACCTGTTTAAACTGAAGCTCCTGTCAGCACCTCTGTTTATATTAAATCTATAGGCATGAAATGCACTAAAATAAGAATAATGATATAATGTCTTAAGTGTATAATGTTAACATAGGTCCCAGACAGAAAAGTGGGACAGACAGGCTGAACATTGTAAATTAATTTTCAATGTGTTATATTTATAGCTGTCATCTTTTCTAAATAGTTGCTCTTGTAGCTTTTACACATTCTACTTACCCGTCTGTCTCTGTTAGTCAGTGTCTATCCACTAACATTAGTATTTCAGCAGAAAATTGCTGCCTCCAGATTTTCAGAATGGGTTGGCAGACTGGATATCAAGTTCTCCTGGTACTAGCTTTCAGCAATGACAGTAACAGTTACCAGGAATAGCACACCTGAGATATCCCAGCCCCTATGCTTGTGGTGTACTGTCCCCAAAAGCCCAATGCCAATGCTCCCCCATCTCTTCAATAACCATGGAATCTATTAAAAAATTAGGTAATAATAAGGTAACAAAACTGCCAGAAAAATACTGGAATTTGTGGATAACTGATCTTAGAAAAACAGGTATGTCTTCATATGAGGTTCCATCTGATCAGAAATAAACTGCCCAAGAGGTCTCAAAAACTCACCTAAGAGTTGAGTTTGTTTCCGTATTTCATACTTTATTAAAATACCTTAAGATTGAAAAACAAACCCCAGAAAAATCCAACAACTATGCCTTCCCAAACTCACGCTCTTAATATTAGAGCCCTTTTCCTGGGCATCACAAATACATCTTTCAACTCTTGAGTTAGTGTCTCAAGCAGCAAATCTTTCACATAGGATGGCTCTGGCAAATGGGCCATAGGATTCATACAATTTTGCCTAGTGTATCTATAGCATAATGCTGCTTCTTGCCATTTGCTGAGAACTGCATTTAACATCTCTTAAATTATGCAACCAAAAGAACTATTCATGCTTGAAAAATGAAGACAGTACCTTGGAAATAAAGTGGCCAGTTACTGCATTCCAGACATGGCCAACTTTCATAATGACATTACAAAAAGTTTTTTTAAAGACCAGAAACCCAGTTTTATATTTATATTTATATTTACAATATTTTCTGGAATTTGTAGCTCTCAACGTTACCCAAGCTAAATATTCCATGAAGCTTGCGATAAATGAGACTGTAGATGTTTTAAATCAGTAGAGGTTCCCTGAAATCACCTTAAAGAAATTAAAGGCAAAACTCTAAGGTACTCTAGGTACTGAGACCATGCTGTACACTTGATAAATATGTAAATAGCTCATACAAGCTAAGGGCTTCTGATACAGGACTCTGGAAACAGTCAAATTATACAAAAGATAAAAAATTTCTAATTCAATTAAAAAAAATTATGACTTGGCATTCTTCATGGAGTTCTTTTATTTATCAAAAAGCACTGAAAAAATTGGAAATTAGCTTTATTTTGTACATCTTTTTAGGCATTTTCATATTGAGAACTGTTGCAGCAACTGCATTTTCTCCTTGTGCTTATCTGCTTGTTATTGTTCTTAGGGTACTATTTCCTCACTAGCCATACATAACGAGAAGGGTAAAACATCAGGATTAATGAGATAAACATTCATGATTGTCACATAGTTAATTTGTGGGAGCAAAAGATGCAATCAGTCAATCTTTTCCCTTTTCAAATTAGTCTAGCGCTAGTCACAGTATGTTCACTGTGTTCTGATGACTGGATCAGTCTGAATAGGGTTTTGCATTTTTTTAATGCAGAAAATATAATATATTGTCTGTGGGTAAAAGGGTCTCTGTTCTGAAGTTGATAATATAAAGGAGCAATTATGAAACATTATTGCTAGTATCTTGTTTTCAGGTACGCTACTGGAAGGCGCACTTTGAACTTAATATATTGATAGTTACCAAGTATCATGGATATTATGCTATTTAGTACAGCTTACACTTAAGTGACTTCTCTCCTGTAACACTGAAGTTAAAGGAATTTTTGTGAAAGACTTCCTAGTGTAGCAAATCAAGGCAACACTTCACACTACATTTAATAATTTCAAAATGGACACAAAGGTAGGTGGGAAACTACCTTTGGTCATATGATCATGCTTGAAATTTCAGAAATTCTCCCCATGTGAAAGTGGAATAGGAATTTGAGTGATTCTACGCAGGTTTTAAATAATTTTAATTGAATCATTAGCTATGCCATCAATTTCAAACTAAAAAGAATGTTATTTGGCTTGGAAAATATCAGAATGGGCTATTGCATTTTTTTTTTAATTGAAAAGCAAACCTGCTTCCAATGGAAAATATATTCTGGATTGATGATTTTTTAATTTAAAAAAAAAGTGAAATCATTTGACCAGCTCTGCATATTAAAATTACACTCACAAAATCTCTGGAAGCCTGCAAATTTTCAATTCATTATTTTAGACAGATGTGTGTGTAGGCAGGCATGTGAATTTTGGTGTGTACGTGCCAATTTTGGTCTAAATGTGGAAATTCACCCAGATTTCAGACACACAAACCTCTCCATGAATTAAAAGCAAAATTAACTGTTTTTTCTGGATGCACAACGTTCATTATCAATGGCTGGGAAGCTACATATGTTGTAATGAAGATTATAAGCCCTATCATAGAAACACTGTGCTTGAAGTGAAACTTCCCTGGCTTTACTTTTGGTTAAAATGTTTCCCATAAACTTCTGACTGAAAATAAAAAGTTAGATCTCTGAGGCTATAGAAACTAAGAGTAGTCAAAGAATAACTCTCAAAGAGCCCTATCATTGATGTTAAAGCTATGTATTTATTTCTCCAAGATTTTATGCTTGTTTACACATGAGTCATTATGATTGGAGCTAAAAAAATTTCATTTTGCATTCTCTGGATAACTTCTGTTAGGGCTTGTTAACATCTTAAATTAAGTAGAAGCAAAGCAGAAGTAAATTACACATCTGACTAACATTAAAATACAGCAAACAAATAACTGCTAAAGGCTTTATTACTGCTATATTATGTTACTAACTTCACAGCTATTGAATCAGTCATCACACACTCATTTGTCTGATTGATAGCATTGTTACTCTGATGGTTTTCTCTGTTACATGCACTATATTTTTGTAACATTGTCTTTTTGTCCAAGGAGTTTTTCTATTTTGGCATTTGTAATAGGAACTGGATTTGTCTCCTAGCCCATGCTACCTTCTGCTCTCTTTTGACAGTATATTCCCTGGAAAATTCCCATTTTCTTACACAGCCTTGCAATCTGACCACTAATGTGGTTAAACTTTTGCACTGGTCTTCCAGCAATAATTTTTCTGCATATTAAATTCCCTTCTCAATGATACCAGATGTGATTCTTCAGTCAACTAGTTTTGAAATGCAGTGTACCATATCTTCCACGTTCCTTCCCATTTTTCTTTTTCCTTAGCCCCTGTGAATCTTGGATTATTCTCCTGCATCCTTCAGCGTCTATCACCTTAGTGGACCAGGCCCTCAACCAGCATAAAAACAAGTGTAGCTCCACGGAAGTCACTGGAACATAGGAGTGATTTATACCAATGTCTCCATCTTTACATTTTAAACTATGTGAAACTTTATCCCAGTGATACGATGAAGCAGAACCTTATAATACTGATTACTATGACACAGCCACAATAATCAGTAATCAGCCACAGTTTGTGAAGCGATTTCACAAACTTGTAAGACGTCAGCAAGTTCAATGAAGGGTTTAAAAGACAGTAAAAAGCCACAATATTGAGGAAGCTGCCTATTTACAAAGGAATTAAATATTGCAGACACTCTACTAACTCAAACAGCACATCTTTCACATTCCGCCACATCACTTGCAATACAATTCTCAAGTCTGTTTTGTTCTCCCTTGCCTTCAACAGAAAGGGAAAAAAAGGTAGCAAAGCGGTTAAGCTTTCTGGAAGAGACAAGGAGGCGAGCCCATGCCACATCAGTGGGATCAAAATTCCAAAGAGTAAGGTTGTGTCCTTTTTTTCTTACATTATCAGTCACTAGCTCATCCCTTTTAGATTCACATGGGACTTTGGCCCAGGTTTTGTGCTGTGAATCTGACCTGCCCCAGCTGCAATTTAGTTATCTGCATTCAATTTTTGTCTTTTTTTTCTGTTTTTCTTTTTTCTTTTTTAAAAATACAGTCTAATCTTCATTGCTTGCATTTTAATTGCTTGGAAATGCCAAGTTGTTTTGGTTCACTCAAACCACAGAGGCGACGTTTATCACAATTGTTACGCTGCAAACCAGTTCAGTTCTCACCAAAAAGAACTGTTATTCCCATCAGTGACATTTTGTTCTGAAAACAAGGCTACTGATTTGGCTAAAGGAAACAAAACAGCGTTTCCCATTCTCAGATAGCTACAAGCCTCTCATCTCAACTGTGAAACAGAGGGGAGGTGCCACAGAACCAAGGATATTATAGTTTCTGGAGGACCACTTACTGATATTGAGGCTAACTCATAGTGAAAAAAGATGATTCATTTTTGCTGCACTCCTTGTGGATCAAAAATTCAAAGTAATTCTTTTTAAGAGAAGAGCTATTATAAAATGCTAGTTAGGGTTAATATGATCACTCTTGAAAATAAATTTGCTATTAGTGTGGTAAGAAGATACCATTTCATGTGTTGGCCAGACTAAGCAAGGATGAGAGAGATACAGATATTTTTGAGTAGGCAAAATAAATCAGTTCTGTGATCACAGTGTATTGCCTGTTCTGGGTCAATGACACTGTGAGCCATCAGCAGTTTGTCTTGCTTCTAGACAGCACATTCAGGCAAAAAGCAGGCACATAGGTCTTCAGCTTAGAAAAACTCACCACAGCTAATGAATAAAATATCTGGATTGCTTCAATACATGTTAAAGAGTTTACTCCAGTGTATTCTCACCTTTAAAAAAAGCAAAGTTCACCTGTACAGCAAGCATATGATGATGACCTTTATGGGTCCCTTCCAACCTGAGATATTCTATGATTCTATATGTGATGAGCCAGAGTAGGATTTGCTTTGGATCACTTGTGGTCTGCCTGAAGGAATGCAGATCAAAACTGAGCAATTTTGAAACTCCAATACTCCTTGATGAACATAATGGTATACAAAGGCTGTGTCAGTCAGTAAAGAACCATATCCATCTCTGTAAGGAACTGTGGCTTCTGTTGAGAAGCAGTGAACAACAGTTTAAAGACAACAGCTAAGGTACATCATAAGGAGCAACACTGGAAGGGGATTAAAGGGAGGTGGCATGTAATTATCCCAGTTAGATCTCAGCCTAGAGTAGCATTTCAAACTGGTTTTCCTTTTTCAAGAATAATTTCTATGAAAACACTCAACCAAGACTGTCAAAACAGATGTCAATATTCCATTCAAAATATGTAAAAGCCTTTCATTATTAAAAGGGAATCTATAACTCAGAACATCAGAAGTTAAGTTCCAGAGTTTTTACATATCTGTTAGCAGCTTGTCAACCACAAGAAATAAAGGTTAGTACTCCAAATCCACATGTCTAGAAAGAAGAGGCTGAAGTCAGATGGGGATTCAATAGTCATTTTAAAAATCAGAATAATGTGTGTTTATCCATAAACACAGTTCCTTGGCACCATTCACGTCCTGGCTGTGCCCTTTGTGACAGCTGAGGGACCAGCGACTGTGGCATGCAGCAAACTGCTGGAATTGAAAGGGTAGGAGTAGCTTTCACCAGTATCACTGACAAAGACAGTGCTTGACTGAGTCACACCTATAGACTGTTAAATCCCTGATTATGCTAAAAAAAAAGAAGATGGTAGGTTAAAAGTGAGATGCTAAGTGTCTTTCAGCTTGTGAGTAAAGGATGATGCATACCTATACTACAAACAGGAGGACTTTTCTGAGAAGCTAGTGTCCTCTAAGAGTTTAACATGAACACTACAAAAGGTTTTTTATGCTCCGTTCAAGTAAAAGAGCAGTTCTGATAGTATCTACTCCTATTGAACTTTTTATTCATTCTAAACTTTCTTTTGTTCCACAGGGTTGGTTCTTTTTCTTAGCAAACACAGGGAATTTATTTGGGTACAGCAGTACATCTTGACCAAATGCTTTGAAGTTAAAATATTTCTCTTTTTATTGGATGGAATAAAAAAAATTGTGGCATTTCAGTTATCCTGAAATTATTTCTACCCTCTTGAAAGTTCTTCTGTAACAGTTCAGTAAATAAAACACAATGGATTTAGGGCATAGAAGGGAAGATGTAGTTTATTTTTTTGAAAAAGCAATGAGGTAAACATCAGTCACAGCAAGTAGGAAGCAAAATTTATCATAAATGTTACCAGTGTCTATGTGTCTATATGTCTAAAAAAATGAGTGCTTTCTATAGTTATAAGTAATCACATGAAAAGACCATTTTTGGGGTGTCTATCAGCAGTGAACCCACTAGTGAGCTGGCATACACAAAGCTATTTATAAAGGGGCAGTTCAAAAGCTAGGTCAAATCTGCACCAGTGTAAATTTCTTGCCATCAGTGGGACTTGCCCAGTATAAATTTGGCTTTAGAATTCTGAGTCTTTCCAGAATCAGTTTTCCAAACAGAACTAAATGAAAGAGCTGGATGCATAGATTAGTCAACTCCTGGAAAGCTGTCTTGATTTTTAAGAGATGAAAACAGAAACAACCTCTACAGATAATGTAGTACTGATCCAACAGCAGTTAATTTTAACTTTGGATGAATGAGGACTAAATTTGCCAGACTTTTAAATGTTGCCTTTTCCCATACTGCTTGCTTTCCTTTAAGTAACCGACACCATGCAATCTGTCTCACACTAAAGCTTGGATGGATATTATTGCATGTTAGAGGAAGTTATACAGTTTGCTGTCTATGAGAGAAAAGAGAATAGATCTTCTCTGGACTACTCTGAATGAAATATGGCAGTCTTCAACGGCTGGATTCTGAATTCAGTGACTCAGGAAGTCTCTACCTCATTTTAGTGCTTAAACTTCTTGCCCATGATTAGCGGACTTTTAAAATGAAAACTTCTCTACTATTTAAAGTACATTGAAAATTCCCAGGTATGAATTCTGCATGCAAATGAAATAGCACTTTGCTAAAAGGAACTTGCAGGGAGCAGCAGGACCTGGGGAGCCAAGCGAAAATAATGCAGCTGTCAGGGCATGGACCTCTGCAGCCCCACAGTACCTGAACATGGCAAACCGGGCAGTGCCAGGAATGGCAGCCAGCTTCAACAAAAAGTCCAGATCACCAAGAAAGAACACGGTGATAGGCAGGTATGAGGTTTAGCCAGTAACACAAGTCAACCAAGCAGGATCAGGCCCAGTTCTGGTAGCCGACTGCTGAGCAGGCCAAAGTGATGAGGCAGGTCCAAGGTCAAGCCAAGAAATCAGGCTGCAGATCAGATTTTCGAACAGTGGGGTCCACAGCTGGACACAGGCACGGGCAAGACAGAGATGCAGACAGCCACTCCTACCACATAGTCAGGCGTGGAGGAAAGGCCCCAGGCTGAGCTGGAATAGGTCTCCTGGGCCCATGGGTGAGACATGTGTGTGCATGTGGTTGGAGTCTCCAGAGGAGGCTGATCAGAGCCATTCAGACTACCGGTGCACTCAGGACCCTGACAGGAATGGTGAACTGCATACCATTGAGAGAAGCTGAGATCTAAGGTATTTTGAAAGGGAATAGCCTCACGTGCTCCAGAAAAATACTCAGTTGAATTCTTGAAGCTAAAAACGTTCATTAAAGCAATCCTAAACTAGATTTCAATTAGGACATATATTCTAGTAGCCTAAGCAGAGGTTTTATTTTATACAGAAGAAAGTAAGCAATGATTAAATAACAATAATTTCCGTCACCTCTGCTCCAAAAGCAAGATTAGCTCCGCATGTCAAGAAGGTGTATTCTTTCAGCATATAGAAATGTTCCTATTAGCGTAAGTCTGCCTTGTTCTGAAAAAAGGGAAAAATAATCTAAGATGTATTTGAGAAGCAATTTTAGCAAATCACCAAGCAACATTACCCATAAGCATGTCTATGAATGTATTTGTATATATTCTTCAATTGTCCTCAGCATATCTGAACACTTTCTAAAATTTTGACTACTAAAAAAAACCACTCAATAACTACTTCCTTCTGCTTCCAGATTAAAACACTCAGAAAAAGCCTTAACCTCTTTTAGTTCAACTCTAAGCAAGTACAATTCAGCTATTCTGGTAAATCTTAATCTGCTAGTTTACAGCCTTGCAATTTTCAAGATCAGGAACAGCTGGAGGCCAGGCAGGCCATGGTTCTTGAATCATTGGCACAATTCCCTTCTTTTGTCAGTTTGCAAATGCAGCATGCAAATGAGATAATGGAAATCAATATATAGGATGAGTAACAACTAGTGTTGGGAAGGTTAGTTTAGGTCTTTGTTTTACTTAGGGGTGGCAGCTCTAAGAGGTAAGTTCAATGCTTGCTGATGTTTGGTGCAGAATCTAGTTGGAGGCCTGTGACCAGCTGTGTTACACAGGGGTCAGTGTTGGGTCCAGTCCTCTTCAATGTATTCATCAATGACTTGGATGAAGAAGGGACAGAGTGTACCCTCAGCAAGTTTGCTGATGATACAAAGCTGGGGGGAGCGGCTGACCC
>VZSC01012887.1:42344-58739 GCA_013398225.1 Steatornis caripensis
GGGGGTTGGACTAGATGATCTCTAGAGGTCCCTTCCAACCCCTACCATTCTATGATTCTATGAAGCCTGACTTTGTGTATGATTTTTATAGAAAATTATTTTTCTTTATATAGAAAATAAAAAGAACGGATATTATATATCAAGCTTCTCTAAGATAAACTTTATACATCATCATTGTCTTAAATAATTCATAGTCATTATTTTCATTTAAGAATGTTGGGTTTTCCACTCAATGAGAATAGGATTTAACTGACATTGAAGTGAAAAACTGTGCATGGAAAAATATTATAGGCCAGGTTAAATACTCAGTGCTACTATTTTTATGCTGTAGTTCATCAGTTCTGAAAAAAGACATCTGCTTTTCTCTTGTTCTTCTTACTACTTATTCCTGTGACTTTCAGTATTAGCAGTTACGCTTGAAAGAAATACTAAGACTTCTGTACCTGAACACCAAATGATAAAGATTTGAAAAGTTTTTACTCTAGTATGGCTTGATATACTTACACTGGACTTTATATGACCTGGTATTATCTGGAGAATTGGTCCCAAATGCACAAGAGGAGAAGGCCCATTAAGATCACTGGCCCTCAGAACTAAGTAGACTGTAAAGAATCCTGAAGTTGGCCACTATTTTACTTTACATTAGAAACAGAAAAGCAGTATGGCTACAGTTTAAAAGCCTAGGACAGGAAATAAAAAACCCATCATAACCAGCTGAAACTACAATGGAAGTTAATATTGGCAAGTTAAATTTAACCAAGATGGGTTCTGGTCAGGACACCAGGGTTAACACTCTTATTCTTTTAAGAAGGTGCCTGGGGCTATAAAATGGTGATACATGGTCAGATCCTTGGTTCCTCCCTCACAGAAAACAAATGCTTTAGACCATGTGTTTCTTCACTCTTCTCCTCGTGTTGACACTGTTTATCTTTTTCTAGTATCAAGCTTGCTCTCTATGAAGCCTGTTGCAGACTATCTTTAAGGCCATTCGGGACACAAGGATAGAGTACTTAAATTGTATCCAGTCTAAAACTGTGGAAGTCAGTTGTTTAACTTCATCACAGCATAAGGTCTTCCTTGTCTAATCCCACTCACCAATTGCTAAGCTAAGTAAAACTAAATATAGTGAAAATAGAAAGCTTGATCAAGTAATAGAGAGACAAATCCAGTTACTAAATATTGGAATTTGAGGGACTGTTATAGGGAGTAAATGTTAGGCACAAATTTACCGTTCTCTGTTATCTGCAAAAGCCCATTCTCAGTACATTTGGTTCTCCAGTTGGCTCCTCTGCAGTCACAGAGATAGCAGTTAATTGCTTCAGTTGATTAGAATTCACAGCTGCATCTGCAGCAAGAAGGCTACTTTTGAAATTAACTGAGCTATCAATCAACAGAATAATTTGCTAGAGTCAAAAGCAACTGGTCAGCTGTACACTTATCAACAAAACCAGCAAAGTTTCTGTGGGAAAACTCCTAACATTCGATAAAACAATCATAGGCTTCTCTCTAGCCTTAAATATAAATCATAGCCCACAGTGTTTTAATCATTCTCAACACTTTTTTCAACTTTCTTTTCCACACGCTATCGTGTTTACTGAAGAAATCTTTACAGGTTTCTGTAACTTATTTTAACATGCAGCATCAACCACATACAAGGTATACAGGCGCATTATTCACTCACATGAATCTTTATGATCCCATTTTCTGAATGATTCACCTCAATATAGTGTTATCCATGCTGTTGTTCTACTTGGTAATTAGGCAAACCTGAAGTTAATAAGGACCTTGCTAAATGTCTGGTAGTAACTACTATTACAGTCCTGATTCCTAAGAAAGCAAGCATGAAAACTTACATTTTCTGAGTATTTTGGAAGAAACACTTGCATGAAACAACTTACTACACTAAATTTTTTAGCCAATGCAACCCATTGAGATTTTGGTATCTCTTGCCAGACAGCATACTTAGTCATTGGGAGACAAAATTATTTTTTTAAAGAAGAAACTCAAGCTATGTGCTATTATAAAAAGCCTTGAATCTAACTACATAGAGAATGGTAACTTCTTCAGTCTGATTTACAGCCTTCAAATGTATTTTTTTCAATTTTGCCTAGTTTCCCACAGGGATTTTATATTTGTTAATTCTGAAATAAGCTTGTCAATGCAGATAACAGGCTTTATTTCTATTATGATCACTGACAGTCTCTTCTCTCCCCTCAATTATGTGCAGCAAAAACTAGTAGAACTCTCTTCTGTAATTATGGACTTGCCTCTTATGTAGCTTTCTGACCTTGGTGTCACAAGAACATTTGCAGTAACATTTGTTATACTTGTGTTTCTGCTTATCCTCTAAAAATCAAACTCGTGATGGCTAGTGTTCTCTAGACTATGCCCAACAAGTAAGTAATAATATTTTTTTGTATAGCCTCTATTGCTACAGTACTTAGTGTAGTCCTAAAATAGTTAGCCTCCAAAAAAATTGGGAACCAGAACAATACAATCATGTTCACTTTAAAAAAGTCTCCCTGTATCTTAGCTTGTTTGTGGAAAGTTGTATAAGGGTAGACTGATTCAACCTACTTCTTCCCACAGCCAAACTTTAGGTCAGCTTTAACTGCTGAATGCCTCATGACTGCAGCAATTCATGCAAAACTAAGCATGCTCGAATATGCCGGCACTGCAGGTAAGAGATTAAAATATACTATTCATCAAATAGTACAGATACAGGATCATGTTCAAGCCAGCAATCCATATATAGGATCAGCTGGCTTGTGCACTAATGTCTTTGGAAAGTGATGTCTGAAGCCAGTTTTGAGTGACAAATTATTTGTTTACTAAGCTCACAAAACCAACAGAAAACGTGTAACGCAGTAGAATCCATACTTAAAGCTTTTCACTCTCATCCCACTGTCTCGCATTTAGAGCTTTACTATCAATTGAAGCCCTAAACTTTATTATTCAAATACTTGTAAGTAATAAACTGTTACTATTTCTTAATAAAAGTACAAATACTTACATATTTGCAATTCTTTCCCCCCTAGTTTTATACTATATCTCAGTGTGATAACTAATGTTAATTTTCTTCTTGTATGCTTTGAATGGATCCAAAACTTTACACAGGAAAAAATGCTGATTGAATAAGCATCTTGTAAGGACTGATTTGTACAATTCAATAATACGTAAATAAATTCTCCATATGTAACTGCATAAATATTGGGCTTTGAGTTCGAGATTTTGTAGAATTTAACCCCAGTGGAGAAGGCGGCATCACAAATCCTATATAAATATTTACCAGGAAAACTAGTAGATGACTCATTAGAATATTGACTTGTATTTGAATGGATAATGTTTAGAGGGTTTATTAGTGACAGGTTAGTAAATATAAACATGTGTCACTTACAGTAAGATGAGCAACAAGTTATCTCCCAATGACTGAGTACACTGTCTCACACTTATGTACTTTTGCAGTAACTGCTTAAATAAATACCTACAGGGCGGGTGTCCAGAGGATGGGGCCAGACTCTTTTCAGTGGTGCACAGCAACAGGACAAGGGGCAATGGGCACAAACTGGAGCACAGGCAGTTCCACCTGAACATGAGGAGGAACTTCTTTACTGTGAGGGTGACAGAGCCCTGGCACAGGCTGCCCAGAGAGGCTGTGGACTCTCCTTCTCTGGAGAGGTTCAAACCCGTCTGGATGCGTCCCTGTGCACCCTGCTCTGAGGGCACCTGCCAGGTGGACTGGGGGATCTCCAGAGGGACCTCCCAACCCCTGTGGTTCTGTGAAATGGGTTAGGGAATCCTAGAATTCTGTGGCATCAGATCAGCAGTTTGACTACTGCAATGTAGTGACACTCTAGCGTCTAGTATGTGGTTGGCAAGAGGACAGACATGTCAGACAAAATTCCTACAACAGAAAAATCAATAAAGTTTTCACTGCTGAGTAGTACATTACCTAACTCTCAGGAGCTAAAAGTTCAGCTACAACTTACTCAGCAAGTACATTATAGCCCTTTGAACTTCGGGAAGGGCAGGGATTTTATTAACTGCAATTAGAAGAGAGTTAAGCCAGAGATGAGTACATTATAAACCTCTCAAGTGTCTTTATGTTAATAACTTAAACATTTTTATGTCCTAGTCATACCTTATACATTATTTTTTAAAGTTATACACCACTTCCTGCCCATACAAACAAACGCATACGATGTCATGATGAGTATTCTCGTTACAAGTTACCATTATCAATTAAGAATGAAAGACCAGTCACTAGATTAATTTGATTTAGTAATTATGACTTTTGATGTGTTAGAAGGTGTTTTCTACAGTTGTGACCTCTCTTCTAGGGCTTCGTGATGGAATTTAGAGTTCACAAAAAAGACACTGCTAGAACACTTTAAAGCTGAAGTGCCTATATTTTGAGGAAATGAGAAAATGGAGGTGTAATTTAGTTTTAATGAAAGATTAACACCATACTTCCAACACCTGGGTAGTGGGGCATCTTATAGGCAAATTTCAGTGTTATCAGCTGATTCAAACTTACAGCAATAAAACTGGACTACATTAAGTAAGTTTAAGGTGGAGAAGGTGGTCAGCCTCATAGTTAAATATATCAAGAAGCAGAACCAATTTAAGGGAAAACATCAGCTTAGTCTACTTCATATTAATATTTGTGTATTTCAAAATTAGTCCATTAATTCTTTTGAACAAAGCCATTGGATGATATGAAATACAAAGGCATTTTAAATTTTAGCTTTCTAAATTGCCTTTTAATGTGCCTTTCCTGCCACAGGACAAAAGGGTTTGGTGCTACTATTCTTCTGAAATATTTCTATTTGTCAATTTAAGCAGACTTAGAATAACTTGATTCAAGGCAGATACACACAGAATTTAGGATTGAAAATATTCACCTTACTCCTGTCAAAATATTTTTTCAGAGGTAAGAGAACTAAAAGAAATAAATGTGTTATTTACAGGGTAACTCCAGCAACAGTAAACTGATTTTAATGTTACTGCAAACTGTGTGGTATGCATCAATATTCCTTCTAAAGTTAGAACTATTTCCAAGAAGCTACCTGACAGATGGGAAACATGGACAACAGCTGTGAGTTGACAGGACAGAAATGACTTCAGAAAACGTGTTGTGCTATGAACTCCGTATGATCAGATAGCCCATGAGGCTCATCACATGCTTTGCTGCACTATTGATACAAATTTTATTCCTCACTATTTTTTAGAACCAGGGCTTTTAATTAAAATAAATTAAAAAAAAAGACATCCTTGAATGAAAACCCTACTATTGTCACCTATAGCTCTCTCTAGATGTTCATCAGGTTGAAAGCGGTTGTTTGGGTTTAACTCTCATGGATCTGTTTTGCATTCATTTTATCCTCCTGTCCCTTTACTAATTAAAGTTTTAAAAATGCTTTTTGTGAGCTATGATCCAGCATCTCTGAGTGCAGTACAACTATGCTTCCTGTATGGGTACTGACCCATAACTGTGAACAGATGTGCTGCTTCGACACAGACAGAGGTTACAGATGTTCTGCTGCCAGAAAAAATGCTGTTATTCCAGTGAAGCAAGAGGAACTCAGAGCACCTTGACCCATCTAAGGAACACCTTACCCTTTGCTTTACTGTTCTGCCAGGTTTTTCTTCTTTTCATATAATGTCGTTGATGAAGCTTTAATGTGTGGGAGACAAGGCTATTGCTGTTTATCAAGCCCTTTGAAATGTCCAAAAGCTTTGCCAGAACTGGGAAGCGCAAGTTTTATTGAACTGACTCTGCAGTGAACTCTCTACGCCAGGGTATTTTTACTTTTTTTTTTCCCTTTCCAGTTGGTTTTATACTGAAGCAGCAGCTGACTCAGCAGATATGCCCTGCTCTTTTCATTATCATTTTAAGAATCTTAGAGAAAAGGGATGTTATATAAAGCAGCCTTTTCTTCAGTAAAGGAGAGCGGTGGCTTAGAGGGAAGAATGTCTTCAAAATAACTTTTTAGTAGCTTTGAGTTGCCTTGCTTTTGATCTAGTTTCTCCTTCACACTGAGGAGATACTGATGACAGAACAAAGAGGGGCAAAAGGATTAAGGGTTTACCCTTCCAGTTAAGGGACAGTGTTTGAGAAGTTGCTCTTGCTGCTACCATGGCTATTCCTTGTGAATACTGGTTTCTATGTTTGCATAAATTCTGAACTGGGTTCTAGATCAAGAAAGATTTTTAAGAGGGGGTCAGTCTGATAGAAGCAGCAAACCTTGCCAAAAGAAAACATCCACTGGAATGAAACTAAAAATACTTTTTGTGATTCCAAAGCATCTAGTCAAGCAACACAATTTATTTTTAAGACATAAATTGGACAAAAAAAAAAAAGATTTTTTTTCTTACGTATTTCAAATATACGTAAGGGATACTGCTTCTACATCTCTGAAGGTTAAAAAGAGCTTAGGCCAAAAAGCTCTGCAAGCAAAGTACTCCTCTGCTGTCTGTCTAAAATATTTTGGGATACAGCTGGTAATCTAAGCAGTTCTTGATTATTTAATGTTACTTTTTACATTTATGTTTGCTCACCTTCTAGGGAAAATAATTTTATTAAACTATTTCCACAAAATGGCACAATCACAGATTATTCTACAAGGAGAGTGAGTTCTTCTCCTTTCAAAAAAATACTACACTAATAATTATAAGCCTACATTAAAGCACTGAATACATATGGTTTAATGATAAATACCTATAAAATCATTGAAGGCCTATGATTAAAAATTCACCTTTAAAAATAATTATTAGCCAAAATAAAGAAAAACATTCAGGAATTAAAGGACTTTACTACATGCTAGTATTTGAGTAAAACATTTACTTGAGGAAAAGAAATCCTACCTGACAGCTTTGGATGATTGCTTTACAGAGATCACAGAACTACATGTATTTTTTTGGGGGGGGAGGATATTACTGCAATTCTGTACAGTTCATGCTGTTAAGGACTTGAGGAATCTTAAACGGCAAGCGCTGACATATGAGCAAATTCACAAACTAGTAAGCTCAAGCAATAGGTAGACTATCAAGCTTTTTCATAAAACACTGCAGCTGCCCTGCCTCAAATCCTGCCTCCCTTCCTGCCACCTAATACACTATATTCATAAGCTCAGATATTGCATCCACCTGCAGAAGACACAACCTGTACCTAGTAATTGTGTTCTTCCTTAATAGTTCTGCATACAGGAAAAGTATGCTCTGACAATAAAGCGGAGTGGTATTAGTAGAGTGATTCCCCAGCCACCTGCTTTATTTGTAAAGCATGTATAAGTTTGGTTATATAGCTCCTCAGGTGATCACTTGCTACAGCTTATGAATGGGTTCATGTTTACTGCAGAAACCTATTACCAACCCAGCTCCATCTTGCCTGGCAGAATTGTCTTTGCAATCAGGAAGGTATTAAAACAAGGGTCTGTCTTCATCTCTGAAATAGGCACCCAAATTATTGAATGCGTAAGAAGGACAAAGGGGTATTAGGAATAAAAGAGCCATTTTTAGCCTGTAAATTAAGAATGGCTGTGTTTGTATCTGCTGACTAGGTGGTGTGGTACTTCTGGTTGCAATTATTATACTACTCATTTAAGGTATATATCTTTCACCACACATAAAGCTGAACTCCTGTGTCTGTGTTAAACATTGCTGATTACACTTTTATTGTTTTAATAATACTAATTTGCTTTATTAGTGCTTTATGCATATGCCCCTATATCCCTATACAAAGCAAATAATATTTGAGTTTTCCTTTACTTTGCAAAGTGCATATGGCTACATGACGGTTATATTTCTATCTTTAATCCTGAAAAGCATCTAAATTAAGTTTCATTTGGGAAATTAAATTGGAGTTTAAAAAATTATTTGCATCTTAGATCAATTGGGGGAAAAAAAAATAGAAACCAACAACTGGAACGAGATGAAGAAAGCAAGTGTGCCGTGTAACTTTCCAGATGCACCCAGCTGTTATTAGGGATATTTCTAATTCTGCAATCAGTACCAAGTCTCATAGTACTAAGTGGCTTTCTGACTGCAGATCTGTGAGGTTTGTTGATTACATCTTTGAACTCAGGTAGTCCAAGTACATAACAGCTATTCTTCACAAAGAAATCAGACTTGCTAAAACCAGCAGCATAAAAAGACCTTATGGTTTATGGTAACACCACTACTGCATGTAGTTTCATTAACCAGACAGAAGCATTGTAAACAACTAAATCAAATGAGGCATACTTTGAGACATGTAACTGTGAAGCTGGTTTATATTCTCTTTAACTTGTCTTAATTGTAATCAAAACAATGACATATATTGCTTATCATATCACTTTGGATTTATAAAGCATCACAATCTTAAGAATAATTCTGCAGCTACAGAGACGTATAAGTATTTTTAAACTATACAGATAAAAAGGAGGCTAGAGACAACTATCAAATGAACACAGAGCAGTTCAGCTCTAAGCTTCAGTGAAAATTCTCTGCGTGTCTGAAACTCATTTATCCCCTTAAGGTCACCTGTGCCCAGCCTGTTATCCCGTTATTTCTTAATACATTACAGGGTCTAACCACAAGTTGGCACTACTTTGTGGGGTAATGTACCGTTGCAGTGTGAAGAATGGTAGTGCTTTGTCCATCATGAGTAAGGAGCAAAGTAATGGATCCCAGAGTCACTATTATGGGCCAGAAAAATTTGTTGGTGTCTTCTAAACGTCCAGCCTTGAAAAAGCCATGCCCTCATTCATGTATTGAGTAACAGCTTGTAAATACATTTCCATATTCAAAATCTAAGCTAAACAGTAAGTGCTATGGGATCAAAAAGTATATGTCATGTTCATTCATGTATAATTAGTTAAGCACTATTCTGCTCCTGTTAATCTTACTGGTTAATTCATGACAATATCCCATTAATACAGTCATTTAGCAGACTGTTCCATTCCTGTGAATGTAATTACTTTATTTAGAAAAGTGAATGAAAATTTCATTGTGGATGGAGTTCAGGAGCTCAGTGTACGCACAGAGCTCTGCTAGCTTGGCTGCCCAGGGTCTCAGGCACTGGGCATCAGCAGCTGGGAGACAAACGCTTTCAGTCATTCTCAAGGCCCGTTATTGGCAAGACTGTCTTGCTTACAGCCCAAGCACTGATTTGTCCCATGTACCAAGGGACATCATCTAGTATCTGTACTAGAGGAACTCCTCCCATACATGCAGACCTTGCTTTTGGGACTACTCTATCCTTCTCTTGGGCTACTATATCTTACTATAATATATATAATAGTAAATAAACACTGTCAGAAATCAGGGGTGAGAGATGACATAAACAGATGTGCTAAGGGAAGCATCTTTCCCTTTGAGTAGAAAGTACAGAGTTTCTTAATCAGTTACCAGATAGTATATCATCATATCCCTCTCCCAACTGCAAGCACCTTGACGGTGGAACCTTTAGGTTGTAAGCTCCTCAGCATGCAGAATCATCTACTCAGCAGTTCTAAATCATGCCTCCATTCAGGAATGACTTCCTGGATACCCTAACAAGAGTGACTGAAAAGCTAACACGGTTATTTCCATGCCCATTAGGACTTAGACTGGTAGCTCATATAGCTTAGAATCCCCAGCTCAGAAATAAAGCAGCTGTAGAAAAATGTTTCAAAGGCTGGGTGCCAGTTCATACACACCTTATTTGGAGTATGCTGTGAACTATTAGCCTCCTTTATACACCATGAATAGCAAATACTGAGATAAATACAAAGAACTGGTCAGGAGATGACAGGTAGGATATAAACAGATTTCTCTTTCATAAAATGAAAAATTAATTAAGAACCACAGTATGTCCTTTCTCAAAAGCTTATTCAGGCTAAAGTTTTCTCTTCTTTGTGATAACTCTCTTAATGCTTTGTTACAGACTAAGAATTTGATAACCACTTGACTTAAGAGACTTCCACTTGACTCTGATTTAAGCTGGAGTTCAGTATCTGGATTTGTGTCATTTCACTTTCATGTTCATCAAAGCTCTGTGGTGGTGGTGGTGATGGGGAAACGAACACCATCATCCTCCAAATCTTTATTATCATTCTGCCTTTGTAATGGGCTCAAGTGAGCACTGACATTCCTTAATTTGCTACCTTCCGTTTTATTTTCCAAGACAGTGTGTTCAGAACCAGTACAGACGTGGCCACCAGTGGTGGCACCCATCCCAGAGAGTAACTCTTCCCACCACAGAGAGTAACCAATCTTGCATTGAAACAACTGTAATACAGCTGACTCTGTTATCCATTGAAATGGGAACTAGGACAGTAAAGGTCATGGAAAAAAAATGAACAAAATGGTTACCAGACTGCATGGTGCAGAGACAGCTGTGTGGAGCCAGTCTAGATCCAACAGGGATAATGGTGAGTTGGAGGTAACAAGTATCTCTGAGTTTGAAATTACTCCTGCAGAAGAAAGACTCTCTGCACAGCAGTGCTCATTGCTCCTGGTTATTAAAGGAACCAGGGGATGTGGCACCATGTTTGACTCACAGACAAGCTTCTTGGGACCCAGGATACTGGGGAGAGTGCACAGATGCCCAGTCAGCTCTCTCTATCTTAGCACTTGTTAGGCTACACTTAGGGAAGCACAGCCCTGAGCCAGTCTTTGCACTGCTTACTATATGCTCTGGCTTAGTGTCGCTGAGTTGGCAGTGTTGAATCCTTTTCGACCCCCCATTCCCCAGAAGGCTGCTCAGGTTTCTGTGGCACCATAAGCCACCTTAAGTCCAGCCCGAGTGGACACAACAAACTGATGGTCCCTTAGGACTCCTGCAAAACTGCCCGAGTGTTTTTGCATTTCACTCCACAGGACCGACCATTCCAGCAAGAGTGATGAGACTTGCTCTGTATGAAGTCAGCTCGCGTTTGCACAGTTTGATGACTGTTAAGTTGAGCAAGTACAGCTATGCTGCTTGTGGACCCCTGATCACTATGGCATAGTTTGTGTGATCTGCAAAGGTCTAGCTAACTTTGCACTCTTCTGCTTCTCATTGACAGTAATCTGAAAAGAAACAGCCGTCAGATTTTTACAGGAAAATAAAAAAACCCTTCTAAATTCAGATTCACTGCCTAATATATTCACAATCTTTGCTAATTTTTACTCTTAAGTGAGTTTAATGAATGACTTAGTAGGCTAGACTTACATAGTAGGCTATTAAAAGGTGCCTACAGGAATCAATTGCCAAACTGCAGGTCATCCTCAGATACTCTCTGGCCTCTCTGAATATCATATTCTAACTACCATTTTGTGTCACTTTTACCCTATTGCTGCACGTCAGTGAAACTTCTGTAGACATTAGCACAACTTGACTGAAAAAGTGAGTCTTCTACATCTCGCATATCTGTTGAATCCAGCAGCTGGGTGATGTTCTCAGCTGTGTGTTCTAAGTTTTATGTGCTAATATCGTATCACTGTGCGTCACAGTACAAAGAGACTCAAAATCCTATGAGAAAGGGAAAAAGGCATTTTGTTAAAAATAAACTGGATTTAGAAGCTACAGCTGTTTCATTTTTCTGTTTATTCTAACCTCAACAGTGTCCATTTTTTTCAGAATGTTTTTACAGCCTGTTTTGTGTTAAGTACCTGTTGTTTGGCACCTGGATGTATGTGGAACTTGTATCTTGTGTACAGTTTCATTACTTCAAGAGGACTACACATATGCTGCAAGTTTGCTGCCTACCTAAAGACATCACTACGATGGAGCCTCCAGGACCCAGTCTTCCTCTCATCAAATTCAATCACAAAACTGACCTTGACATCACTGGGCAGTAAGAGAATTTTAAATCCTTACTTCTAAAGACAGACGCAGCTTGTGACAATAGTTGATACGGGATGATTTTTTTTCTTTTTTGAGGAAGAAAGAGATAATGCTTACACCTAAAAATATTCTGGAAGTTACTTATCACTTTTAAACATCTGTAAAACAAGAACCTTCAGCTTACTGCTTGTGGAATTTCCCACTGAATACAAAGGTTCTGCATTCAAAATGGTTACACGTTTAGTAAGTGCTCTAAATGTCAACCTTTAAATTAAGAAGAGGGTGTTAGCAAAGCTCATTTGTTCCCATCTTTCTGTTCAGTTATTTAGATATAATTTAGAATACAAGAAAATAGAATGAAATTTCATAGCTACACTGCATTAGAAATGCTGTCAAGACTGGCTGAAGATTAGTAATTTTGCTTCAGTTGGAATTTGTACAAGTAATGTTATCTAAAGAAGAACGATGTGAGGGCAAACTGAGCAGCAGAGAATGAAATCTATTAAAGTTTAACCTAGTGGCAAAGTATCTAAAAAAATTAGACATTCATAATAGACATTAACTCATAAATAAAAGATTATGAAATATTTCTTCTGTATGAGATGCATTTTGTTTAAGCTTTTATTTTCTGGTTTTAAGAATTCAAATCCATCTATTTTTACACAAACCTCGTTCACATATATCTGTTTTCTAGCACTAGCATTGCTACCTCTTCTCCCTACTACTTTATATCATTGTGTGTTAAATGTAATTGTAACCAATACATCTGCATACATGAACATCTAAGATACCTCATGAGAACACCAAATTCCTCTAGTTTCCATTTATCAAGCAATAGTAAAAGTCATAAAATCTGAAGAGCATTTCATCAGCTATAGGTGCAAAATGAATTACTTTCCCTTGATAATGCTACATCTATTAATTTATAAAAAGAGGACTGATGTTTAGGAATGACAGAATGCATTAATTTTCCAAAGCAGAAAGAGACATATGCAAAAATGAAAACTACTTTATGCAAATAATTTAATTCTATAAAAATGTAATATTTTAGCACAGGTAGCTATCATTGGATACATACCAAAACTGCTTCTCTGAATGCTATTTAGATTAGAAGAAATATGAGCAGTTTATTTTCAAGGGGGAATCAGACAATAAATTATCTGTACATGCAAATACTCCATGGTTAACTTGTAATACCTTCCTTTATTGAGTTTTATTTGCTTAAACGCTGAACAGTACCGGTACTCAGCATTAAGACTGTTCACTGTATAATATGCCTGCATATCCCACAAAATACAACAAAGAGTAATCAGGATGAACTGCCACAGCATAACATATGGCAGCAACTAGTGTAACAAACTGAAGCAATAATATACCAGAAAGAGAAAGATAATATTGGACAACACTTTCCTCAGCTAAGAAATTACAGGCCCTGTAGTTACTGCACAAGTGGAGGAGACAGGAAATCTGGGATTTATTCTGGGATCTGTCACAGATTTCCTGTGTGGCTTTGAGAAAGTCCTGTGGGGTTAACTTCAGCTATGAGGCTTTCTTTCCTCTGAGAGCAGCTTGTACCCATATCTCAACAACCCCTCTGTAGTGTGAGCTAATTAACACAAAAAGTAAGATATTACTAGTGTTACTTTTGTACATATGCAACAGCAAATCAGGATCTACTACAGGTGAAACAATATGATCAAAAGCAGGCTCGGCAATAAAAGTACAAACACTAAGGCAAGCAACTTACCCCTTCCCAGGAGCTAGCAGGGAGCAAATAAAAAGAACATGCACTCCAGCCATTGACTGGTGCAGTTGTTAGACAGGTGCAATCAGGAGGCAGCAATCTATTTTCACTGGAAGCCAACACTCCATTTTCTTGCTTCCTTCCAAGAAGGGCACCAAGGGGAAAAGACAGGTTAAACTATACCTCCTTTGCAGTTTTCATACACAGCACATTCTCCTCATGAAATCTAGTCTGCAGTGGTGGGAATCCAAGATACTCATACTTTACAAAATTAGCAGAGAGTTTTCACTTACACAAAGTATTATAGTCATTTCAACAGGCCAGTTTTATTTATTGGGCCTAGGTGGCTTAATGTCTCAGATTTGAGCAAAATAGAATAAATCCCACATGTTCCTGTTGTGAGCTCATACCCCTTTGGGTTCTTCTGGCTGGAGAGAGGGTTGCACCCGTTCTCTGAGGACTAGCCCAACATTAAAATAACTAACCCACAACAATAAACCATCTTGTGTTTTAGGTCACTTGACCAGTGCTCTTAGATGGTCCATGTTTATCACCTATGTTCTGAGCTTTTTTTTTTTTTTTCTATTCCATGTTGCTACCTACAGGGGAAACAAATCCTCAAGAAGACGGCTCAATGCTGTTCTCAACTTCAGTGGAACATGTCTTGAACAAGGCGTTACTCAATTGAATTTCCTACCCGCTAGCCAATATAGTTATTAAATCACAGTAGGTATTTTTACTTGTTTCAGTGATGCTAATAGATACTCAGATGCTAACAGAGCACTTAATGCATTTATAACTTTTGGTTTTTATAGTCGATAAATAAAAAACAGTATTTTCGGCAACCGAAAATGCAGTCTAGAAAAGCCTTATTTTGAATTTGATCTGTGTGAAGAAGAGTTTACCACACTTCTGAAGTAAAGTGATTTGTTTTAGTATGTGCATCAAATCTTAAACTGAAGAATGACTTGCTCAAATTTTCATTTTCCAGGAAAGAGAAGACTGGAATCAGACTCTAGGGTCACAATATAATACTACATCTGAATCTCCTAAATCATCCTAAAAAAATGAAAGCTGTGACAACATATGGCTACATCCATATATCCCTAAATCACAAGTTTTGTTACCAAACTGTCTTTATAGACTGTGGTTAAATTTCTAGGAGACCTGAAACCAGGCACCTGGTTTCTCAGAGACAGCCAGTTGCTATTCTTCCAACATTGCTCTCAATTGGATCTGCTGGGCAATTGTGAGAAACCAGTAATTTCACTGAAAGTTCTAACTGGAGACAAGGGAATGCTTGTTCTATTCTGGCTCATAAGCAACACAACGCAAGAAAAAACAGGAAGCAAGATAAAAGCTTGTGTCCTGAGTTTCAGGCTCAGGATTGAAATCAGATTTGAATAGAGATGTAAATGCAAACCTCAAAATCAAAGCTTTATAATACAAGAGGAAGCTCAGGATACAGGGCCACACATTCCTTTTGTCCACTATAAGTCTCCTTCTTCTGGTGTGGAAGCAAAACACATCCCTACAAAATCTTTCACTGCATTGCAATGGTTGTATCTGTTTGCTCATGCTCATCCTCTGTTCCTCCTCAGCCTCATGTGTGGCTTGATCCTCCAAGAGCTCAACCAGCTTCCAGGTGGCAGAGTCATCGAGCAGATTCCAACATCATGCCAAACCAAAGAACTTTCTCTGGTTCTTTGGGCCCAGCATTCTTCTCTGGATTTGGGCCCAGAATTCCACCCTCTTACCTAGCTCCTATGTATAGCTACAGAGACATTCCCAGTAACAAGTCAGGCCTAATTATCCATCAGAAGACATTAAGAATTTCACTGATCCTAAAGAGGTACCACATCAAAACACAACAAAATAATTGACAACGTGCAAATCTCTTCCTAAGGGCTCTGAGAACACTAGAACAAAAAGTTCTGAACATAATTTTTCTGTTTAAATCCGCAGGAACTCTAAAGAGATCAACAATAAACAGATTTTAGATCCAGGGCATAAAACCATCTTCCTGAAGTCTCCAGTTTAAGCTCTATTGCTCTTGGACATAGCACAGATCATTTAAGAATCTGTCCCAGTAAAATGTATCCAACTGTCATTTCTTGTTCTGATTAATTTTTTTCTCTGCTGTTACATCAGAATCTTTATGAATCTTCTCAGACAGTTGGAAATTTAAGTTTATTGTAAAAACCACTTGTTTTGCAGTGTAAGATGCAAGTCAGTCCAATCTCTACAAAAATTAACTCATAAATAAAAGATTATGAAATATTTCTTCTGTATGAGATGCATTTTGTTTAAGCTTTTATTTTCTGGTTTTAAGAATTCAAATCCATCTATTTTTACACAAACCTCGTTCACATATATCTGTTTTCTAGCACTAGCATTGCTACTTCTTCTCCTACTACTTTATATCATTGTGTGTTAAATGTAATTGTAACCTTCCTGGGTCTGGTCTTACTGACCTACAAAGTAAATGGAATTTACACAGTTTTGTACCTTTAGGGCCTAGGGATTCCAGCTGATGTGGCACACACACCACAGCATTTCTCCTCAACAGCAAACAGTTCCTGCCCACGTTCCATTGTCTCCCAGGAATATCAAAACCAGGTTCCAGTTTGCAAATACAAAATGAGAAAGACTTTTCACATCATAGAATCATAGAATGGTAGGGGTTGGAAGGGACCTCTAGAGATCATCTAGTCCAACCCCCCTGCTAAAGCAGGTTAGCCTAGAGCAGGTTGCACAGGAATGCATCCAGGCGGGTTTTGAATATCTCCAGAGAAGGAGACTCCACAACCTCTCTGGGCAGCCTGTTCCAGTGCTCTGTCACCCTCACAGTAAAGAAGTT
>VZSC01012887.1:59244-75736 GCA_013398225.1 Steatornis caripensis
CCTCCCCAGGTGCAAGACCCTACACTTGCCCTTGTTGAACTTCATCAAATTCCTCTCCACCCAACTCTCTTCATTCAAGAGAACAAAACTAAAAAGTCTTTATATTATTGTAGTTTCAATAATGACATAAAATTTCTAAACCAAACGTTCCTTTCAGTGCTCTTCTTTCTTACCCTTGGTTGTCCTGTCTAAAGCATCTTAGGAAGGTTTCTATATACTGTGATAACAGGGACAACAGAAGAGTCCCTCAATTACAGTAGTACCAAATTTGGGGCACGTCCTTTTTTTACTATATGTTTGCCAAACATACAGCACAATGGGCCTCTAATTCTGACACAGATTTCTGGGAATACGGTACAATAAAAACTAAAAAGAGAAGAGAGAGTGAAGGTGCCACTGTGGTTATGACCCTAAACCCATCCAGAAGGGATTAGAAGATCAGATTGTTTACCATATAAGACAAAAATGCAAAGATTTTTTAATAAATATTTTTCATGCTGTTACTGGATTTTGACAACAATATAATTTTGTTAAAATATCATAAGAATAGTTTATTATCTCACAGCATTTCTTGAAAATCTAAACTATCTTGAGTTCCACAGAGCTGTACCAGATAACTGACATCAGAACAGTGTCCATCTGTTGTCCTTCCTAGAAAACTAGCACCTCAGAAATGAACTAAAGTTAACACTCACAGACATTTAAAGAAAAAAAACTCCTCCCAAACATGCTATTGGTCTATGTGCAAATCTGATTCCTGGAACCCTGAGGGCAGCTATTTAGGGGTGCCTGTGTCTCAGATGGTATGTTCAACTCAGTCTCGGCTTTTATATTGATTCAGGGTGGGTATGGGTATAGAATGATCTTAATTAATGTAAGGAAATAAGGTCTAATCATAGGGGGGTAGGTTCTGGCCAAATTCCAGTTGGAGTAATTACACTTTGCCTTCCTGAATTCTCTTCTCTTAACTGCTATTTAACATAGGATTCTCTAACAAGGTTGTGTGCTTTTTCTAAGCTATGAAGAGAGGAAAGCAATTCTTTGAAGTCTACATGCTAAACAGAAGAGGGTTTATATACATTTGTAAGATACTCTTCATACCATTAGGAAAAATAAAATAATACTACTTATTCTAAAAGGAAGAAGATACTCTTATCACAAATCAGCCTACTATTTATTAACAAAAATGCAAAATAAAAAACCCCAACCCACCACATATTAATCTCTTCAATATAAGTTGTTTATTGGGGTTTCATTACCTGACCACTGAAAAGATGCCAGGCCTGAGTAGCGCACTGTCAGTTTAATTTTGGTCCAGTAAGTACTGCCATATAACAAGCATGTATGAGTTGATGCCCCAACATTTAAACATCCTTTCTATACGACCTGATCTTAAAAGGGTTTTCATTTCTTTAGTGTTCACCTCCACCAGGTCTGCAAAACTTTATCCAGAGATGAAATGCCACGAAATGTCTTACATCCAAAGTTGAGTTACAGCAAAAGAATATGCACAAGGATACGGCTGCCAACCACTTTGTTTGCCTCAGAGCCAGGTCAATAACCAACAGCCACACTAAGCCAGAATTGCTGATGATAGAGGTTGCTACTGAAGATATATTATTTGAACTGTGACTACTTCAGGTAAAACATGACAAGGTCAAATTATCTGAAACTGCGTGAAGGATGGAATAAAACAACCCTTTTTTTTTTAATAATCTCTGAATAATTTTAAGCCTCTATGAGAATTACCAAAAAGTCCTCTTTCTTACAAGCATTTACCTTGGATTTAAACGTGGTACGTATTGCCCATTTACAGTTATTCACTGATTTGTACCATTTGATGAAAAAAAAGCAATGAGAGCTGAGAAAAGATAAGCACCAGTTTGATCACGTAGTGACACAAGCCCAGATACTCAGATGCTCTGTTTGTGTGAGAAGCCATACTTTTGCTGCAATAGCTGACTAAATGCCGCAGGAAAGTTCACGCCTGGCTTTCTGGTATTCTGTGGCAAAGAAGCCCAGGCATTGGTAATTAATGATGCCTGCACTGGAACCCACGTATAGAACACAAACAAAATCTTTTGAAAAACTGCATTCATGCACCATCTTTCCCCCTTGCATTTTGCAACACATTGTTTTTGTGAGAAAAGCTATGAGCTAAAGACAACTTCATCAGTAATTGCTTAACATGCTTTACCATCATTCCTGTCTAAATTACGATATAGTAACTGTTTTGCTTTATTAAATGTGACATTTCCAGATTGTTTTATATGTGATAGTAGATAAAACTTTCTAAAGATTTTTTAATTTTTTCTTTTACTCTGTCTTTATTACCATGGAACAGGCCTTCAGCCAGAGTAGATTCTTGTACATCATAAACTTCAACAGAGGTTTGTCATCTTTCACTATCATCTTACACTAGCAGTTTTTTGTGATGTATTTAGGAAATGACAAAAAAATCTTACCTATCTCTTTAGAAAGGAGAGAAAGTACAATTATCCCTTTCTAATTATTGCACTTGGGCTTCCTCAGAGTATTTATTTAGCATCAAGATTTGTTTATGTTCACTGATACATTGGTTATGTTTACTCTTAAGTTATTTTAATTTTATGTTCCAAGGATATTTTACTGAACACTCACTGTAAGACCTTCAACTGTGGCCACCCACATCCCGAATTTTTTCTTTACCTAATCCTGCCTTGTGCCATAACAGAGAAAATATTTTTTACTACGTTTCTTCCAGCAAAATGCACACATCCCATAGCATTTTCTATGTTATTTTAAAAAGCTTGTGTAGCATTGCACAGTGTGTGTGTACATAAGCATATACACACGCTAACCCCCCAAGCACATACACAGAGCTATTGTTGAAAACTTTCATTAAAACTTTGTAAAGGAAGTCCATCTGCCACAGCTCAGGATGTCCTGTTTCTGTGAGGGGCTTTAGCTATTGCTTGGCCATTTTCTTATTGAAAACATAAGTAGGAGACTTAAGAGCATTTAGTCTTCCTACTATTAAAACAACCTGATTTAGAAAGGGTGTTTTGAAGGGTTTTTCCCTACCAGTTGGGAATCCTGAGGCATAGACACCTCCTCAGACACAGCACTCTTAGTTAAGCATCCTCTGTTCTGGTGTTGTGAATGGGAAGGATGGGGGGAAACAATTTGTTCTGCAAGGATGGAATACATTCTGGTCATCAAGATAATGTTGAAATACACCTGTTGTTCTCAAGCAATATCTGTTTCCCTGGTTGTCTTTCAATCCAAACCATAAGGCAGCCTAGCCAGTCCTTGTGGGCTCCTGGCAGTGGTGTTTCAGCAGAGCAGGTGGGTTGGAGTTCCTCCCCCGACCTGGCCGGCTGCAAAAATCAGCAGTGCTTCTGAGTGACCCAGTCGGTCAGAGCAGGTGGGCCTCATCACACTCAAACCCAGAAAGGGATATGCGTGCTCCTCCCCTGTTGGAGGGAAGAAAGAGAGATCCTTGGCTCTAAAGTGTTGGGGGCATAATTTGGAGTTAGCATCTGCTCATAATATGTATTTGCTTGTTTTAAGAGACTGGTTGCTTTGTAAGAGGATGGAGGCAGCTCTATGGCTAGTTTGGATTCTGATTTTATTTTGAATTATTCAAAGACAAACAGTAAGTTCAAACCTTAGGAAAATTCCTTCCTGATTGATTGGTGATATTTCTTTTACTTTAGTACTGCTCTCCAAAATGTTCAGTTTTAATTTTACAGTTGATCAGTCTGCAAACTGCAGAAAGTCCCAAATCTCATTTCCACTGAGCAAGGGCTTTCCTTGTGCTCCTCATTTGGAAATAAAGGATTTTAGCTACCAGAGGTAACAGTTTACAGATGGTGGTTACGAGTACCCAAAAAAATGTTCTTGATGAGGACAGGTATCAGACCCAAACAAACAAAACTAAATGTCACAGGGGTATGCCCTTCACTAGGAAAAGAAGAGGATAGAAAGGGACAATGGGTGGAAAAAAGAAAGCGCATCAAGGGTCAACAATGTTAAAATAAAGCATCAGTGGGGAACACAGAGCAGAGCACCCAACAGCAAAAAGAAACTGGAGGTGGAGAAGAGTCATTAATAAAGGACCCAAACATGTTATTCTTCCCATGCAGGCTTCCTCTTCCTCACATTCTACCTCCCTCACTTAGCCATTTTTCCAAAATGGAATGACTGCTGGTGTTTTTCACAAGAGAACATTGGTTGCTGCAGTAGTATGGAAAGACAATGGGGAGGAACTGGAAATAAAATGGCTGCTCTATGCTATGCCTCTTCTTTTTGGCACAGAAAGAAGCATTGCCTATAATAAGAGAAAGAATGAGACAGTACTACATTCATCCTACTATCACCGAGTCCTACGATCCAACAAGAACTACAAGCCATGGACAGTCCTTCAATCAGTTTCATCGGAGCAGGACATGAAACAGCCTTTTAATGTCCCTGCCCCAAGAGGCAGATAGACAGCCTTCCTGCCCTACTGAGAATACACCAGCGGGCAGAGCGAATGTAGTTGGTGCTTTAGGCATAATGCCCTTCTGTAACACTCTTGGTGGGTCCTCACGATTAAACATTTCCCTCTTGTTTGTACAGCAGTAATGCACTACAAGCAAAATGGTACAGAGGCACATTCAAGTCATATCATCATCTTATTCTTCTAAAAATTGTTTCTGCCTACATGTCTGTAAGGTGAGATAATCAACTTTGCCAAACATAGGACAGAATGAGACTTGCTGGATAAAGAAGCAGCATTTTTAAAAGTAGAGCTGTTTGGAAAAATTGAAAAGATGTTGCATGGTTAATGCAAAATTCTCCTAGAAATTAAAATAATACCTGGTCAGAAGCCCTCAAACTTACATGACAGCTACTTATGAAACACTTCAATAATTTTTAAAAATTAATATATTTCATTAAGCCTAACAAAATGAAAGTAGGAGTACATACAATAATACTTCTGTTTTACTATCCATCCAATCACTCTGTATTTTAAAGCTAGGGGAATTAAGAAACACAAAATGGGAAAGTGACTGACCCAGAGTCACCAAGAAGTCTGTGCAATTATTAACAGAACTCAGCTCCTAGGTAGGAACTGGTTTTGTCTTGATGAAAATTGACCCACACAGACTGGGGAAGAGAGAGACCAAAAGCAGAGGTACGATATGACACGGAAAAGTAACATTATGCTGCATGTGATTTAAGTGCATTACCAAAACACACTCAAACTTTTTCTTAAAGACCCTATGCAGCATCAGGCCGTTTTGAATAACATCAGCTGTGTAAGATCAGTGGTTTTGAAACCACTTCTTTTGAAGTCATCCAAAACCAACCAAATACTGACAAAGTAACAGCTGTTGCACTGGTTATCTTCAAGATGACTCTTTAGCTGAAAATAAGGGTATAAGGTTGCTATTGCTACCCAACACCTTTTGCTTTTACTGAATTTTTAAAATATCCATTCTCATCAAGGCCATGGCACCAAGTAAAAGGTTATTTGAGGAGATGGAAGAGGGTAACACACTAGCTGTCATTTCTTCCTTCCTGTTCTATGGTAAGGAGCATGCTGATGATATTATGAACTGAAAATTTTCCCTTTTGGTAGATTAATCGATTGGAGAGCTTTACTGTAGATGAAAAACATGAGCAAATGTACTTGCCAGTCTAACCCATCAAGAAATGATCCCCCTGTAACCATAATGCAGGAAAAAGAAGGTTTGCAACGCTTTTAGAGTGTAAAAATCGAGCATTTACACGTTTTAATTGTTTTCATAATAAAAAAGCAATATTACAAATATTTTTGAAAGACGAGGATTCTTTAATGTGCTGAGAGACATTTGCTACTGTCATTCCTGTGTTTGACACACAGCCACACAGTGCCATCTAGTGTTCTGTGGCCATACAGGGAATAACTTGAGAACTTCGAAAGGTTATTCCAAATTATTTCACAATAATAAGCACGGATTAGATTTATTTTTCAGAAATACAGTACCATGTGATAACACAATCACATCTAGTAGTTGACAAGGCAGATACTATTATGAACTACCGTCGTTTTTTTAAGTAGCACTGAGGAAATTATTAGGGGAAAGCAAAAGAGTGTCTGACTGTAAAGTAAGCATCATTTAAACGGTCATCAGTAGGAGATGTAATCATATTTAGAGCCTATTGCATAGAATCACATATTGTACCAGCATTTAGAAGTAGTTTGATTGGCTATACCATAAAAAAAGAGATGAGATGAGAGAGAGAAAGAGTGAACAATTAACTAAAATGATGCCTTGCTTTAAGGGCAAATATCCAGTCCTTACAGCAGAAATATGCACAGCAAATGCACAGTTAATTTTGGACACAGTTATCTGAAACTATACAATACTGACCTCACATAGCTGTGCTGCTCACAAGATCAGACCTAGTTTTCTGCTGCCTCAGCACTCAAATTGTCCTTTTAGGTTTTGGATCCAAACTAAAACCGTCCAAGCAACAGCCTACTCAATTTGTAAGTATCAATCAAAAATTCTATTTCCTACTTACAAAGTAAATGGTACTTGGGTTGGAAGTAATTCTGCTGCACTGGAGCACACAGGAAAAATGAAATTATCTCAGTGCTGCAAAATTCTACTGTAAAATATCATGTGGATTGGCTGTGTCTCAATAATACCTTGTAAGGTTTAGGAAATCTTTGTGCTGTTGCAGAGACGTGAAGGGGACAGAATCCGATTTGCTCTTCCATGCAGCATATAAGCTCCCTTTCAGAATAAGATCTTGAATTTGTATGTGGCCCAAACTATTGTGCTTTTAATCAAAATTCATAAGAAAATCAGTGACTCTGTTTAGTGACTGTCATGAAGAACAAAACATTTCCAGCAAGGAAAACAGCCCAAGGGAGGGCTTGAACAGAGGGTGCAGGATGGTCTTACGTCAGTTTAGACTAGTTATAAAACTGCATCTTGAGGCTATGGTTACCTGAAACCCTGTGACACAATCTGGAGACTTGCTGCTAATGAAAGGAGAAGATCCTGCTTCCATTCTTTTTCCCTCTGCCACTCATTAGAGACCTCTGTGACTCGATTCAGCTCAATAACCTGAAAGAAAATTATTGTTTCCACTTGGATAATAAGTTGAAACTGTTTATGAAAAGGTATGATGTGTGTGTATGGAGTGGGTGTAAGGGAAGGAATCAGAATCAGGCAGCCCAGAATAGGGTGAATAAAAAGGGAGGACAAAGACATTCCCCTTTTGCTGTGCAGCTGGAAAAAAATGTAACATAACCAGATACAAACATTTGGACTTCTAGCACTTTTAGCCTTCGATCTTAATTTTCAGTCTACTTACTTGCTGTAAAGTTGTTTTTCATCCCCTTCCCCAACAAGGAAAGAATTCTGCACTTTGACTTTGTCTCATCCCTCTGACAAATGGGGGCTCGCTGTGTACAGCGCGAGGGGCAGAGTTAGGCCTGTGTACTTTATGTTTCTGTCACTAATATTTCTCCTGGCATGCTGGGCTGTCTGCTGGGGTTTTTTTCCCTTGAAACATTTTACAAAGCCACTACTAGATCTCTCCAGCTGCCCAGCTACATTATTTATTTAGATATGTAACATGTACCTTCATAAAGGCCCAAGCACTTATTCTAGTCCAAATGTACAAACATTGACATATGTTAATGATCATATCATGTACTGCAAAATGGCATGGATAAGCATACAGGGATTATGGGTACATAAAAGAGCGAGCTGTGGTAACACAGCGCACAGGTTTCTACGTACTCTGAAAACCAAAAGAAGCGTAAATGCAATTACTCATTCAGTGCATAGTTGTAAAACAGTTTGTAAAGAAGATACATATATATTTTGCCCTAGATTAAGCAGGTAGGCCACCAGCTGAATCATTTTTATCCACACTGTTCTGGAAATCATCTAGTGACATCTCATACTCTACTCAGTTTGTCCAAAAATGGATGGGAGTCTTCCTATTAACTCTACTGGGCAACCTAATAAATGTCAAGAGGTTTACTTGGAAATAAATGGGGAAAACAATCTGATAACTATATGACCATATTAATTCTATGTCTACTTTTGTTTCTAGGAATTTCTTGATTTGCTTGGAAAGAAAAAAAGTAACAAGAATAAACATAACTGGAAACTATTCTTGTGAGATATGCTCCTCACTAAACAGCTGAACAACCATTTAATCTCCGACCCAAAGACAACCTTCATATCAAACAGGTAAATAGAGTTGTTTGGCTAGCAAATCAAAATACTTCTGTTTAAAACAAATAAAAAAATGTTAGATTGTAACGATCTAACAGAAAAGGCTGAGATTTAAACTGACAATTCTTTTAGCTCTGCTTCTGTGAGATAAAAATATCTTTTACTTTCTGAGGCTTTTCTTTCACTTATTTGATCATGAAGAGAAGATACTGTAGATTTATGTGTTGTTTGTACTGGAGAGCACAGCTGGTTTAGCTTTTCTGTCAGACCCCCAGGATCCTGTCTTTATAACGACTTTTTAAAATGCACAGTGGGTTTGCCTAAGCAAATTTAATTTGTATTACATTCTGGATTCAAAGGAAAAGAAAAAAACCACCAGGACACACTTCCCAGCTCCCCCTGCCCCGCTCCCCCTGGACAGTCCTTCAATCAGTTTCATCGGAGCAGGACATGAAACAGCCTTTTAATGTCCCTGCCCCAAGAGGCAGATAGACAGCCTTCCTGCCCTACTGAGAATACACCAGCGGGCAGAGCGAATGTAGTTGGTGCTTTAGGCATAATGCCCTTCTGTAACACTCTTGGTGGGTCCTCACGATTAAACATTTCCCTCTTGTTTGTACAGCAGTANGGATTTCATTTTAAATAGTGTAAAAAAGTCCTTTAGTCTGGTATGTGTAAGAAATCCGTTTTAAAAAGTTGGCCCTGTCAGGGAGGCTATTTAAATATATAATGGCAAGCCAAAGGTATGCATTGCCCGTATCAACAACAACAACAAAGTTAATTTAAAAAGCATATTGTTAAATAGCAAACTACAGAAGCTTATTTCCATGAAAAAAATAATTTACAGAAAGAAGAAAGAGAAAATACGGTGACAAAACAAATCCTAATAAATTAAAATATAAAATGAAAACAGGAAGGCTTAGGGGCAATATGAAAAACAATTAGGAGATTTACAGAAAAAAAATTACATTAATCAGAAGAAGTGAACTTGTGAAAGAATCCCAGAGACGGAGTATCAGAAGCAAAAAGATTACGAGAAGGGAATGGCATGCAGTTAAGAGTGGTTCCTCGGCATCCCTAAGCAACAAGATGGCTGGTTGTTTTGCACTTGCCATCGAACAGGTATAAGAACAGTTATATATATAACTAGGAGGATATGCTTCTGTGTCAGGTAAATTAACTGATAAAATAATTAAAGAAAAAAACATTAAATGATAAACTGTGAAATGATACAATAGCCCTGATGAAACTTGGATTTAAAAAAAACAGGAAAATCAGTGACAAAATATGACAAAGTGTAACTAGTAAACACATTTGATTTGGATTTTTATGAAGCCTTTGACAACAGGCCACGCAATACACATAATACACATCTAAGTTTAATCTGGACAGTCTAGGTTTCAGAATATTCTGTCAGGTTTCAGTGAAAAATGGATAAAAGCACAATTATGAGAGAAAGGTATTGACTACTTGTGTTAGCAACGGGAGAAAAGGGAAAAATTATAATTAACCTTTGAATTGGAGGGTGCCATCTCCTCCAAACATTCCTGTCCCCAGAGAATAAACCAGACCAACAAATCTGCCAGGATCCTTGCTCTGTCCTTCTACTGTAGAAATAAAGGTATGAGATATGTCCCATTGCACCCACACATAAAAATTTGTGCTGGACACCAGATTTAGTTCACAATGCTCTGGCAAGTACTTGGATTCAGATGGACAGGACTTTAAATAGTGATGGAATGAGAGGGAAGCTAAGAAATGATTACGAAGGGGGAAAACAACAATTACTCAGATCCTACCTTACTTTGAATAATATTGAATATTTACTATTATTTTTTTCCTGACAATTCATTTTTGAAAGATATGTATTACAAGAGCAGAAAGGAAGAACAAAATTTATTTGAAAAATATGGACTTTTAATTCAGAGCTTGCTGAAGTCAGAGAAGGAACTTCCAATGGCTTTAATGGGCTTTGGCTCAAGCCCTTACAGTGTAGCAAAGAAAACACTATAAACTGAAGTGGGATTTATATCCCTACTATAAATAATGTATGTAATCTTAATTACTGGAGATGGTATTTGTATATATCTAATTTATCATTATTAAAGTGAGATTATGGCAGCTTTATGTGAGACAGAGGCAAATCTGGGTCATTAATGAAAACAGTTCATTTACATTATCCACTATAACTACTCAGGCACTTTCATTCTTCATGTTTAAAATCTCAATCTTGCCCCCCTGTGGCCCATAGGAAAATAGCACACATGTATAGTATAAATCCGCCTGAAATTAGACTGAAAATTAAAAATAAAGGACATGTATTTTTGTTTTGTCATTTTTCCTTCAAATTTGAAATTTAAATGTCAAATAGTCAAGGCACAAATAAAACCTAGAGGGACATTTGCTCTTCAACCTATAGTCACTGTTAGCACTTGCTAAAGCTGAACTGCACCAAAGAAACAAACTTGGAAGACTTTTGTATAATGTTTCACTCATTCCCTCTCACTAAGGATAGGCAACAGAAGGCAGCCGTTCATGCAGGATGATAATGGCCACAGTTGAGCTCAATTTAGTTTCAGTGGGCATTTCGGTTATTATTTGTAAAAATGGGCTTTGTCCATCAGAACCCGTAACTCTGCCCTCGGAGGTAAGTTTGGCCCAGCAGCTTAGGACAGAGTTCTACAGCCACATTGATCTGTCCCTGCTGTCAAGTATCAAAATGAAATTTGAAAATAAAACAGCTTCAGATATCCATATTATCTTTAAGATAGAAAACCGCCACTTTGATGTAGTAGCAAAGGCTCATGCGTCATCATCTCCACCGTCATCAAAATAGCTACCCAGGGCTCTGGATGGCAATGCAAATCCATCGCTACAGATCTTAAAAGACAATTCAAGAGAAAATAATACTCTTTCCCTTAAACAAAAGAAACTGGCAAATAAGATACTTGCAGGTAATATGCCTGAAAATAGACAATCATATTACAAATGACCATTCTAATAATTTTAGCAAAAAAATACTCCACTCCATTTATGTACATGGGGAAACAAAACCAATCACATGTAATATATTATTCCTTTAAAGACTAATTTGATGCTTTAATAAGGTTTGTGTCATCTCTCTTGCTTCAGCACTTCTCTGTGAAAAATAATTTCTCTTGAGACTAATCCATGCAGGTTTAGTAAAAAAAGCTTTCAACCTGGTCCATTGTGTCCCTCAGAAAAATGTTCCACAGGATTGCCAGATTTTTTACGAGGAACAAGAGCACCAACCATTCATTTTAAAAAGGTCATGTTATCAGCTGTGGACATGTACACAGCCTGACTGGGTTCACACTGTTTCTTCTTACAGCAGCTGGACGCACAGTTACCAAACCCTACGTTTTGTATTTTTCACTGTATTTTTTCCAAGAAAGAATTCTTCCATCCTAACAACTTATTACTACTAATTTGACATACTTATTGTTCAGAAAGACTGGTAAACTACAGCCTCTTATTTTGTCAATTAAATAGGCAAAGCAACAATGGAAGCTCCTAAGATCCCCATTTGCCTTCTCTTTCCAAGATGTTAACCAAACTGGTTCACTCTCAGCAGCCATCTGATCCTTCTGCACTCCTGAAACTACCAACAAAAAGGAAATTAATGCCAACTGTGGAGGTGATTTTGTATTGACACTTTTCCAATAGAATCCAGACTTAGACCACCAATGTGTTTCACAGGGGACATTCACCCATCATCAGACGGTTGTAATTTTCCAACAGCAACTGTCCTGGGATGCATTCAAAATAGTAACAAAAGCTAAGAAAGATTCTTTATTTAATTATCAATTTTCACACCACTGATTCTTCAAGCTAGTGCTGTATTTTTAAGTAAAACAACATAAAACATCCTACTTAAAATAGTTACTTCAGTATAAACATAAACCATAAAATACAATCAACCTATCCAATATAAAATGATATTATTTTAGAAATTATGTTAACCTGCTATACTTCCATCTACAGTATAGTTAGTTAACATTTCCTTTCATCCCACCAGCCAAAAGGCTAATCCTCACAGCAGCTGTTACTACTCCAGTACAGAATGAATGTGAATTTAACCTCTCCTGGATATAGCCTAATAAATTCTGCTGTTTTTCTAAGCACTTCTGTGAATTAAAATGGATGTTGGCTTGCCATCCAAATTCATGAACAGGTCTGAAGTGGCTTTTAGGCAAGTCGCCAAATAACTTCCCAATTCCCTTATAGGGTATAGCTCTCACTCCAGAGATCTTCCAAGCAAGAATTGAAAAACAACATATTCTCCATTTCCTCAAAATTATTTTTCATTTTCTTAGCATTATTTAAATAAATTACGCACAAAACTACATTAAAATAATATTAAGAGTTCATCTGCACTCTTCAATTCTCAGTGATTTCAACTTAATTGTACCAATGCAAATACAAGAAGAATATGCCCTCCTGCAATCTTTCTGACAATGCAACGGCCAGGATATTGAAAAGCTTGAATATAAAATTCAACCCAGCACATGTGTTTGGATATTGAATAAGGCTGAGGAAAATAGAATACTCCCCAGTACAGTGAAGAGCTATTATTAGAAACAAACATATTTTTCAGCTGATGCTTAACTTTATTCTAATTAAAATTAATATATGCTAGAAAGCCTTCTTTTTCTCCAAGACGTCAATGTCCACATTCAAAAGCAACACAATTCAGACTTTGATTTGGCAAAGCAATGAACAATCCACTAAACTTTAAAACAATTGGAAATTTACAGAATTTAAGCACATTACTTGTGTTTCTATATCCTCCCTCCTGGAGATGAAATATTTCCTGTTTTGACAGGAAGTCATCAGCCAGCTTGCATCAATGGATGGCTTTGAACATTTTAAAATTTGAAAAATTCAGGGCCCCTGTATAGAGACTTGCCCACTGGTAATAGGTTTCCTTTCTGTTTCACGCGGCCCTAACCACACTCTCCAAGACTGAAATTCACAATAGAAGATACAGACCAGCTAGAGAAAATAAACTTCAAGTAACAATAAACTTTCAACCCCTTGAAATAGACTCAGATATAAGAAGTCAGTTATTGTTTTAATGAAATAACATACGCGTTTCAGCTGCATGCCCCCTTTTCACAGCCATTAGCTCTGATCTGCTGTATTCATTGGATATAAAATTTAATTTTGGTTTGATGGTTGAACACAGATAATTTTTTTCCCTCCTTTACCAAAAAATGTGTCCTGGTTTGGGCCAGGACAGAACCTATTTTCTTTTAGTAATTTTGCTTTTTAGTGAAGTCTCTTCTGAGAAGCTGCACTCTCTGAAATTAACTGCATGTTTTTCCAGACAGTAGCTGCTTCTAGCAGTGATAAGGCTTGGTGTTTATAGTTAGTGCTGGAACATCAGAAGCAATGGTATGCAGAAAGGCCCTTGCTTATAGTTATCCCTATGGAGACCAAGGTCGATGCTTGCTTCTGCTAACTTTCTTGTGCGCCGGAACTGAAAGAGCAGAGAAGTCGTCACCCCTGCGACCCTGCGGTGGGGAGGAGCGGGTCGGACAGGTGACCCAAAACTGACCAAAGGGAGTATTCCATCCCATACGCGTCATACTCGGTATAAAGCTGAGGGATCACGAGGGTCTCGTGCTCTTCTTCTATGGCCGGCATCCAAGGAGGACTCTGTCTGATTCTTCTGCCTTCGATCCCGATCCGTGCATTCCTGAATCCAGCTCCTGCCTGCTGCTGCTGAGTGCAGTCCGGGACTTTCCTGGGGCGTGCCCCACAGCGTCCGGGTGACGTATTCGTCATCAGTGGGGGGGAGCTCGATATCGGTTTTGTACATATTTGTATATTTGTATATATTTCATTATTACTATTATTCATTATTATTGTAGTTAGATTAAAGCTGTTTTAACTTTTTCTAACCCATAAGTCTCTTTCCCTTTTCTCTTTTCCCCCCACTTCGGGGAGGGAGGGGGTTAACAAAGAGCGTCTGTCGTTCACTTAACAGCCAGCCCAGCTTTAAACCGTGACAAAATGTTAAAGCTCCGTTGAACTTGAGAAGACCAAACTCATTACCACCGATGGCAGTGACTGCTTTTACCTGAGTGAGGAAGCCCGTGCACTATGCAGGCACACACGTACTCCTCAGGTAGCACTTTCAGGCATGAACGTGTGCTGTGCCCTTTGGAGTTCCCCCAAATTATGGGCCCGACAGAAAATCCACCACCTGACGACGAGACTGTCCTTTCAGTCACAACGCAAGTGCCAAATTAGCAGACAGAGCCACGTGGGGTTTTAAATTTTGTATAAATTACCAGGGTATTCTCCCTCTCAGGTGGCTGACCGACCAGAGGGGCATCAGTCCAGGCAGCTGCTGCAGAAGCACACGCGCCTCGCACCTTTCCTCATCGCTGAGCAGCTGCAGTTTACCAGTGGTTTAATTGCGACAGTGTGCACGGTGGCCTCAATCCCTCTTTCTTCCTACTGCTCTGGCTCCCCGCTAAGCAAGGAAACCTGCCAGCCTGGAGCCCTGCTCCGTCCCCTTTCCGGCTAAGGGAGCCGGCTGCCCCCTCCGCTCCCGCCCTGCTCCTGCTCCTACTCCTGCTACTGCTACTGCTCCCTCTCCCCCTCCCGCCACGGGCGTTGGCCGTGCACTGACAGGAACAGCTGACCAGGTTCCCGCTCTAATCTGACCCTCACTTCCACCTCAGCAGTGTTTGAATAACACAAACGCATTGGAAGCGGTTTAGGTGCCTTTTCCCTCAGGGAAAGGGCGCCACCGCGGGCGCCCATCCTTCTCCTTGCGGCGGGCTCACGGCCCGGAACGCCGCTCTGAGATGCCACCGAGGCGAAGGAAGACTCCATTTCCCGGCGTGCCTCAAGAAGCGATCCGGCGAGCGCATCGTTGGCGGGGCGGGAAGGGGCGTGCGTAAGATGGCGGCGCTCGGGGCGTGGGGCTCCGCGGCGGTGCACGGGAGGCTGTCGCGCGTGGCGCGAACGCTGTGGGGGTGGCGTGCGCGGCGGGGGCTCGGGCAGGACGCGGGGGCCGCGGACGGTACGTGAGAGGGAGCGCGGAGGGGATCCCCCTGCCCGGCCTTGTCTCACACACTGCAAGTGCCCTTCATGGTGGGCAGCGGCAGTCCCCAGCGCAGGGCGGGGAGAGGGAAGCGCGAGCGGGGTGGGTGTGCTGGCGCGGGGGGGACCGGCGAGGGCGGGAGGAGGCGTGAGGGGCTGACGCGGGGCTTTCACCTGAGGGGACGGAGTGGCGTGACCGCGGCCGTCCTTTCTCTCCTTTCCCCTCGCCTTCGCCGCGCAGGCAGTGGCTCCCCCGCCAGCCGGGCTAACAGCGTCGGAAATCCTCCCGCAGAAGGAAAAGCCGGCAAGCCTTCCTTTGCCGATGAAGCGGTACAAAATCTGCTCTACAAAATGACGGGGCTCAGCCTGCAGAAGGTCTTTAGGCCGGTGAAAAAGGAGCTTAAACCGCCCAAGTACAAGCTGATGACAGAAGCTCAGCTGGAAGAGGTAGGCTGCACTGCTGGGTTTTGAAATAAGTTTTGGTTTTAGGAAAAAATCTGTAACAGTCCATATTTCTGCTTCCTTTAATGCTGCTGTTGAAAACATTTTGGTTTCTTTTCTTTGTTCCAGGCCATTTCCTACATTAGTGTAAATCAGTGTTTCTTCACTTTAAATAGTCAGCTTTATTTATCTAATTTTTGTCAATTTTTTTATGGAACATGGAAGGAAGTTGGATGCTTCTGTTCTTGAGTGACAGCTTCTCTTTATTATCCCCTTTCCTTATGTTTCCTGATTGTGTTAAATGACTTTTCCTGATATTTAAATACAGCCCTGGGGATCATTTGACTTTTTTTTTTCCTGTTGTCTGACCATGGTCTAGGATGATGAAGGGGCCTGACTTAAGCCAGTTCTTCAGTAACCACAATCACAGCTATATGTAAACTGTTGATTGTCATTTATGCTTTGGGGGAAGTTTACCATGGAAAAATACCTGAAAGAAACTTGGTGTCTGCAGTAGTATATGTAGATTTTAGTTTTGGAACTTCCTCCAGCAGTTTGCCCAAGTTACAGTAGTGGTACGTCATTCACATGGGATTTATCTACCTGGAGATTGAATTAGTGTCTCAATACTTCTGAACTGCAGCAGGAAAAAAAAAGATTTTGAAAATTAAGTAAAAATATTTGTCCCCAAATTGTATGTTAGCTTTCCAATAGGATAATTTTTTTAATTGTAAAATTAAAATTAAACTACTCTTCCC
>VZSC01012887.1:75874-91673 GCA_013398225.1 Steatornis caripensis
CCAGGCCACAAGAAAAGCCATTGAGGAAGCTAAAGAAAAACTAATCATGCCCCCTGTTCTGAAAGAACGAGAGCCAATCGATGATGTCTTAGCAGAAGATAAATTCCTTGAAGGAACTGAAACTACAAAATACGTGTTTACAGATTTAACTTACTCCATTCCACATCGTGTAAGTAACAATGTATTAATTTATTTTAAGAGCTTTTCCTTCCTAATTTCAAAATAAACATTAGGTTTTAATAAAATGTAGTTATAGCAGTTTGCAAAAAGGCTGGGGAGTTGTAAATTCAGTCTGGTACAAGGCACTAGAAAGGCATATTTCTAAATGTTTGCTTCTAACTGATGATGATAAATTACATTCCAGTGCTCAAAAGCAGATGTGGGAGGGGAAGCTGTGGGATAGTTAGCTAATTATTTTAAAAGCAGATGCTTGTGATATGGTAGGCGTGCTGAGTTCTTCCGTACTCCCTGTGGAATTGGATTACTTAGTACTGTGCATAAGCCAAAAGATGGACCTACTTCACAGTTGCAAAGATCTGGTGGAAGGCTGAGTACATGATAAATGAATTCACGAGAAAGCTGTGAAGATACAGTTGTCAAATAGAATCGTGGAGTATAGGGATTAAGATTTATTTCTATAATAAAACATCTAGATTGTTTTGAGTACCAGTAGTAAGAGGCTGGTAAAAATTCTTAAGAAATAGTTATGATTTCAGGAAGTTTCTGTGGTTCTTTAAGGGATGATCCTGTGACATGAAGTGCCAATTCTATTTTTTACTCCATCGGGGAGCTCTGTCCAGGAACCTGATGTTTATTCTTCTGTGTCAATGTATTGAAAACTTCCTTGTCCCCACAAACTTTCCTGTCTGCTGCCCTAAATCAAATACGCTTGTGAACAGATCTGACTATATTATTTTTTTGTTTTGCACTTGGCCTTACTTGATTCTAGCACCTACATCTGAAACAAAGTGTAAAAAGTGCAAGACACTTGCATTCTTAGTTTAGTATGTGTTATTAAATGCATAAAATAAGGCCAGCAGCAATGCTAACTCCCTCTCTGGGCATTGTGTTATCTGTCGAGCTGTAGCTTTTAGTGCAGGCACATGCACTTCTATGTCATACAGTAAAATTAAGGTGCAAATGTAGCACTTAATTAGCAGGTGCCAAGGGAGAAATGATGAATCTAGCACATAGCAACAATCAGTTAGAAAGTGGTGTGAGTTTAGGTATAGAAGGACTTTGCCAAATTTGGATCTTTTTTACAATGATTCTGGCTATGATGAGAGAAGACTTTTGGAGATAATGCCTTCCCCCCTCCCTCCACCCCGTTCTTTTCAGGAACGTTTCATTGTAGTTCGAGAACCAAATGGTGTATTACGCAAAGCAACCTGGGAGGAACGAGACAGAATGATACAGATATTCTTCCCAAAAGAAGGGCGCAGAGTTATTCCCCCAGTAGTATTCAAGGACGAACACCTTGTGGTAAGATCTTTCTGGTTTGGAAAACTGATCATTTTTATTTAATTGTGTTCTGATAGTGAAACTGTATTTGGACAGAGTAGCTCTGAATAAGCCAGTCTGTGTGTATGTTTTAAGCTGCTTGAATTCTATTTTGAACAATTGCTTATCAATGTAACTTAGTTAAAATGCTTATAATAAAGTTCCAGGTTAGGGCCAGGTGAATCCTGGGTAGGTATAAATATTCCATCATACTAGAATTCCGCATTTAATTGTTACGCATTGATGAAATTGTATGCTTAATCTGAAAACGTGCACTTGTTTTTCAGAAATAAAAAGCAAGAGAGATTGTATTAACGTAATCAAGGTAGTTACTGTACTTTTACTTTACTTTTATCCACTTTTTCTTGTGATTAAGGGGATACTTATGGAAAGTGTTGCCCAGAACAGAAATGTTGTGGCTCCTGTTTTGATTTGGAGAGTTGGAATGTGTGATACAGAATCTATTAATGAATTTGAACTGTTGTTTTAGACTGTGTTTCAGCAAGACCGTCACGAGGATATCCTTAACATGTGCATTGCTCAGTTCGAGCCAGATTCACCTGACTATATCAGAGTAAGTTCACGTTTCATTTTTCTAGTAAAAAAAAAAGTATTAGTGAAGAACTTCAGGTTTTGTTTTGTAAACATAAATATTATCTTGGGGTCAAAAGTGGTGTTCATGTGGGTTTTTTCTCCCATATAGATTACATGTGTTATCCTTGTGATGAGTTTTATTTTTTTTCTTGCAGAAAAGTAAACCAAGATTCTGCTAAATAATTTTCAACAGTATAGAAAGAACTACATGTACGTAAAAATAGTCTTTATATAGGTATTTTTGGTATCAAACCAGAATTGATGACAATGCCCAGAGCTGTGCTACTAAAGTCATGCTAACTGCTATGTTAAGGTTTGAAAGGACCAGGCAGACAACTGATGAAGTGTACTGTAGACAACATTCAGCTTCTAGCTGAAATATTTAAATCTATTAAGTGTATTTACTGGTGAATGTTAGTCTACACCTGCCTTTAAAATGTTTACTCCTCTTTAAGCTGTAATAATTTCTCAAATTACTGAGCATGTAACTTCTACTAGGCAACTTTTCAAGTACAATTTTTCAATTATTCAGTTTTTCAATTTATTCAAAGAAAAATTTCACCTCTTCGCTGTAGTATTTTTTTCTCCTCAAAGAATAGATTACAGCTCGACAGTAGTGAAATGAGGGTTCAGAGGTTCTGTCCCTCCATTTTCAGTATATAGCCGGTATTAGCTTTCTCTTAAAAGGAAGATATTTGTGCTTAACTACTAAGAACTGAGTTATCCCAGTGGTACCCTGAATTGTAACACGTATAAAGCTTTAAGGTAGCATGGTCCAGGCTGTGGCTCATTCCTGCACTTTAGGGAGGTCTGAAAATAGATTAAGCACTGAGAGGTAGAGATGAGAAACTGTCATCAAGCTCCAGTTATACTAATGAAACTGAAACCTCATCTGTGCATAGGTTCATCATCGGACATATGATGACATTGAGAAACATGCCAAATATGATCTGCTCCGTTCAACAAGACACTTTGGAGGAATGGTATGGTATCTAGTAAACAGAAAGAAAACGGATGGCTTACTGATAGATATGATCCACAGAGACTTGTAAGTCTTATTTGTCACTTATTAATTCTGCTTATCTAAACAAGTAGAAAACAAGTACCATTGTTTGAAAATAAAATCAGTATTTCTGTAAGATGTGTGAAAGTTTTCATTTGCATGAAATTTTAGGCTAGCTGTAACTTTTAGCTATATGGGTGCTACATGGAAGCACCAACTACAGTCCATAAAGTTGTAGGGTATTAAACTAGGCTTCTGCAGAAATTAGCCTTTTGTAGTTGGCTTTTTGTTTTTGTTTCCACTGTAATTGTCAGTATACTTCCAGCTCTGTGCTGTGCTGATCTTAAAACCTAACAATTTTAAAAGTCAAAATTGAGCTCAGTAGTATAAGACTGACACACTCTTGGTTTTAGGAATTGCTCTAAGTAGCTTGCAAACAGATACTTTAACTTTAAATGGACAGATTTGTGTAAGATATGCTGCCAAACTTACTCAAAACTCCCTGAAGCAAGCAATATTTAATAGTTCAGAAGGTCACTAGAGCTAGGATAAATTTGTACAATTAGAACTCCAAGTTGCAGTGATGGCGGCATTCATTTCCTACTGTTGAAGTTAAAAACTTTCAACAGGTGGTCAGAACTTACTTTACTTTAAACCTGAGGGTATGAAGAAATACAGGGAAGTTCCAGTTTTCAAATCAGATTGTTAAAGGGAAAAGTCAAGTNAGAACTCCAAGTTGCAGTGATGGCAGCATTCATTTCCTACTGTTGAAGTTAAAAACTTTCAACAGGTGGTCAGAACTTACTTTACTTTAAACCTGAGGGTATGAAGAAATACAGGGAAGTTCCAGTTTTCAAATCAGATTGTTAAAGGGAAAAGTCAAGTATCTGGACAATTCAAATCACCAGTTTGGAACATCTTTACCTACCACTCACCCACTTTTGGCTTCTGCTTACATTTCTGTAAAACACATTTTCCAGTTTTAAATTGAGCTGAGGGCTAGCTGTCACAAGAGGTCTAAAAGTACTTCCATAGAACATGCTAGTTACTGCAGTCGGTGTTAAGAGTTTCTCTTTGGCACAGTTGTTCTGCTAAATGCCTATTATGTAATTAATTTTACAGAGATATTTTGGTTTTATTTCTGCTGAACAGTACATCATGTTCAAACTGCAGTATGCATAAAATTATGTGCCTTACCTGATGCACCTTGGTGTTCATGTGCTTCTGATCTTCCTTCTCATGAACAGGTGACCATTGCAATAGATGACGTGATGCCTGTTCAGCTGTATATTCTAATGACTGTATACTCAGTGAAAGCAGAAGTTTATGAAAGCTTGTGGTGTGCAGAGTACACCGCAAAGTACACATTCTCTAAATACTCTTAAGTATTAAGAGAAAGTAATTGCTACAAATGGGCCTTTATTTGTTTAGGCTGGATGACGCTACAAGTTTAATTACACTGTATCATATGCTTCATCCTGAATGTCAATCAGCAAAAGAGGCTGAAGAAGGGAAACTTCAAGGAGTTGACCTGATCAAGGTATGCTTTTCTATTTTAAAGCTACTTAATGACAGATGAGAAAGCTTTTGAACAGCAGAAGCCTATTCAGTAGCCCCAATGTCTCAAGAAGCAGATATTTAAACCAGAACTGTTGTGCATGCCAGTTTTTTTTTTTTAAACTATATACAGCTGCACCAGGATTTCAGTTGTAGTTGGCTGATCTACCACTGGTGTCATGAAATCTCATTATGCAACCATGCTCTTAATTGTACACTAATCTCTCTCTTGCCATATTTGCAGGTATTTGTGAAAACTGAATCACAGAAAGAAGGCTATATACAACTGGCCCTCCAGGCTTACGAAGAAGCAATGGCTACTTCTACAGCTTCATGAAATAAACCTTGGTTCATAAGTTTTAAGTATGTTTACAAATGTTCTCTGTACAGGATTCCACAATAAATAGTTTAAACAACTGCCTGTTTTAAAAATTTTTACTAAAATATGTAAGAATTACTACAGCAGCTGATTATTTTCAGAAGTCATCATGACTTTTTAGGTAACAATATACTCTCAGTTTAATTCCTGTACTGTTGCATCATGAATCTAAAGAATTGCCTACAATTCATTTTACTTGCTTAAATGAGGCTGTCCAGACCCTACACTTCAGTAAGTGTGTAATACCACGTCCATCCCGTAAGACATACTACTGTTCCGTTAGATCTTTAAGCTAGAAGTGTTGTTGGGAAGAGTAACTGAGCTACTGATTGTTAACAGATACAAGCTAAATAGCACAGTAAAAAAGTAACCATATACCTAAGTGTATATGGTAGGAAAAGTCAGGTTAAAATACAAGTGCTTGGCTCCTGTGCTCCTGTTTCAAGTATTTGCAGCTGAGTTAAGAACAGTAGAATTACTAGTAAATGGAGAACTGAGGAATAGAATGTTTGAAAGGGTTTATTGAACTGGTTGATAAATGAGAACATTTTTTAGTATGCACTGGAGCAGGGCTACATTTTGAATTTTGACATACTGGAAGCTGATTCTTTTTGTACAGTTGCTGGGTCTGCCCTTCTTTTACATGTACATGGTCCACTTGCAGTACAAAAATCAAATTAACATGGAGCACATAGTCCACAGAACTTCATTTCTTTGTTTGGAGTAATTGATTTGGTCACCTAAAAGGTATGTTCACTCATCTAAGATCTCTTCATCCAGATTGATATCTGTGGTATCAATATCCTCCAGATCCAAGTTATCTAAGTCATCTTCCAAGTCCAGCAGTGTCTAGAAAAAGAAAAGACTAGATTAAGGGGATACTAATACGGTTACATGAGATATACAATTCTGTCTGATGTATTTGCACATTGTGCAAAACACAAAGCTGAGGCAGTTAGGTGGAACATAAATGTTGATGTTAGCCGCAGGGGAAAGCTGCTGTCTTGGTAAGAAAGCATCTGTCAGAGTTGCAGCTTTTTACTATGTTCTGATGAACCGTATTTAGACTTCACCCTTCATTCCTTGTAAATCTACAAGGCTGTAGGAACTAGTATGTATTACTTGCACATTTTCTGTATGCAACAGGAAGGGATCCATACAGTGTACTGGTCGTAAGCTGTCTGGGTCTATTAATATAGAAAGTGACATCTTTCTGTAGCTTGGTTCAATCATATTATTAGTTGAAGTCTTTAATGTAAAATGAATTTAGTGCTTGTACTTCCCTTCATAAAAATATATTTCAATACCTTTTGATCTCTTGTTGGAAGTAGATCAGAATTCTGCAAAACTGTCTTCATTACTTCTTGTTTAGATGGAACTGGTTCTTCAGCCGCTCTCTAATGAAAAGAGATTCCTTAGGTTCTTTTGAATTTAAATTATTTCAAGCAGTTAAACAACAGCAGACCTATGATCCACCTCTCCTGGTGGTTCTCTTTAAAGTTTCCTTCAGTAATTCTTGAACCATTATCTTCACAGCCAGTAAGCATTCTAGTCCTCACTCCACTGGAGACTACTGTTTCCCTGCCCATTTTATTTAAAGCAGTTGATGATGAAACTGATACAATGAAAACAGCCTTCAGAAAGCATCAGTTAATTTCAAATACTGAAGTACTGTTAGAAAGTGATTTTCAAGGTCTTCACCAGGAAAAAGATCAGGTTACATGAGATTGTCACAGCACTTTTAGCAAAGGTGGTAAATCTTAGTACTGTTGCTGGGCTTTGTGTTCTGTACCCTGTAACGGCTGAACGCTTACTTTGCTCTTCACTGCTGCACAAGTTTTACATTAACTTAATTCATCAGTTGGTACCATTACTGAAGCAATAGTACTATTCAATTAGCTACATGTATGTACATTATTCTCCTACAGAACTTCCCATATTCAGTCTCAGCCGTAAGAGACAACTGTTGTTTAAGGACTTCTATGCAATCATTAACTGAATGCAAAGATAACACTTCTAACATTAGTGGTCTTGTTTTCAGCTTCTAATGCAAGTTAGTACGCATTTTACATAACTTTTGCAGTGCTATTTCTGCATTTTCTTTAACAAACATGCACACAAGTTTGATTTTGCTTTAACAATACTTGCTTTGATACACAAGCAGCAAATAGTTACTAAAGCTACTTGAAACTAAGCTAATTGAACTATCAATCAAGTTTTGTAGTGCATCTCCTACAAGGAAAAAATAAGAGACAGCATGGAGAGTTGTGACTTTGTTTGTTCCTTAGTTTCTGCTGCAGTTCTTCTAGAAGTTTATAGCCTCAAAGAGCTGTGCCAACACCATTGTCTGTAAGGAACTCACATTTTGATTTCCATGTTCAAATGTAAAGTGTATTTGACCTGAGCAAGAATTAGAAGTTATCATCTTCTGTTTAAGCTCTGAAAAGCACTTTAAGTGTTTGTTTCAAATATAAGGTGTAAGCATACAGATTAAGTTCTGTTTCCTGCACAATACTTGGACAACTGAGGTGGTAAAAAACCATCAGTTTGAGTTACTTCAGATATTGATTAGAACGTATTTTCAAGTAATTGAGCAGGACTGCTAGTCAGTTACAGAACAGTTGTACTGTGTAACCATGCAAACTAGCAAAGAAGATAATGCATTTTTAATTGCTGTAATATGCAAAAGTTCCCAGGTGATGACTACTGAGCTTATCGAAAACTAGCAGCAGTTGAGGCAGCGTTCGTATGTGCAACTGAAATTGTTTTTCTGCAGAATGAATTCAATGGTAAGACTCTACAATTACTCACACTAACAAGAGACGACCCAAGGTAAGTATCAACACAAAAGAAATAGTATCAGTCAAGAAGTCATTAGTAGTTACAGAAGTAGATCAAGAAAAGTCTGAGACAAAAGAACATGGAACTCAGCTGCAGTGCTTACAGTCAAGCCAATAAGAGCAATAATTTGTCCATTATTGGTGAAATACTCACCAGGGTAGATGTTACCATACAACAGCAAAACTGCCTCTTTTTTTGAGTTCATTGTTTAGTAGTAACACTGACCTGAGGTGCCATTACTCCAGAAGGCTCAAAGCCTTTTGCTTCTTCAAGTAAGTTTCTTTCTTCATTTGGCTAAAAGTAAAAAAAAGACAAAAACACCAAAACACATGTTCATGGAATGTTTAAGTGGTTGTACTGGCTTGCTGAAGCTGAATTTACACAGCACTGAATTTTTTTCTTCTAGAGACAGTAAGAGCTCCCACTTTTTACTTACAGTGACAAGGGGGTATTCCCTGGCTGGCCGTAAGTCATCAAGACTTTGTTTAATGTATTCTTCAGCAACAAATGCTTCCTTTAATCCGGGGAAAAGATTTTCATATTCTGTAGGATCAGCAAGGGACTCAGCAGCTTTTTGATTGACTTTTGAGAGATTCTCCCGCCACAGTTTAACAACCCTGGAGATGCAAACCATATTTGTTATATACAGCTAATTATGACACCACTCTCTATGCTCTGCATATGCGTTGAAGTTACCTTGAAACTTGGCTTGGCAAATATGTCCGTGCAAGAAAAGCAGCTTCTGGGAGACGCCCGGTTTTGATCAGGAGTTCCAAACATGAATCAAGTCTAAAAGGTTTTAAAATGTGATTTTAACCAGTAAGTTTAATAAAGACAAGTTTTTCTATTAGATCAAATTAATGTAATAGAATAAACAGCCAAAGTGCTTTCATTTCAGTTTTTAAAAGTAGCAGCCATCATAACATAGAATCAGCTTTTCTGGAAAGGCACACGCAAGAATCTTTCTCCAGGAAGTTTTAGGTTAGCTGTAGTTAACTATTTGAAAAACCTGAGGTTCTCTGCATTTCAGAAACCAGAACAGAACAATCTGCAACTCCTGCTTGCTACTTACTTTCCTTGCAGGAAGTAGCTCATAAATGCAACATTGTTCTTGCCATCTTTTTCTGCTCCTTCTGCTAATTTATTCACCATGTTAGCATTTCCTGAAGCTGTAGCCAGGAGCAGTAGTCCTCCGTAGTCTTGTGCATGGTGTAGACACTCCTGGGCTAAGCCAAACTGGCATTTACTAATGGCAAGCTCAGCAAGTTGCTTCCATTTCTGTTCAGACTAATGATACAAAAAGAGGAGAGGCGGGGAAAGAAAAAAAAAACCAACAAAAAAATAACCTTCACATTTTTGAACAGCATTTAAAGATTTTTCAGAGCATTCAATGTGAGAATGTACGTTTACTCGTGAACATACTGTATCCTAACATTACACTTGCCTTCCCTTTGAGATACTCTAGTTACTGCACAGTGAGCGTTATATGCAGCCCACTACACAGCTATACCATTACATAAAATGAACAGTTTTTCATTAAACATAGAGGGAGGAGGTAGAAATAACTGGAAATTTAAACAGTAACCATCTCTTAAAGAAAGCTCCCACATTAACTGTCAAAATGTAAGAAAGATATTTGTATCTGTAACCAAGTTAACATTCCTTATCACTAACTTCATATTTTACAATAGGAACTGTGAGATCAATTCTGTGAATAATGGGTATGGATAAATCATTGCCTGTCAGTCTTCGTAGTGCATCCACTAAGGTTGGAACAAAGGCCCAGAGGCTTCAGTCCTGCCATTCCTCCTCTCACTGTTCAATACTGGAGATTAAGGCTTGATTCTTTGTTCAAGTTTCATATTCTCTAGGAGCTACTGCAGCTTTCTGACCAGGTAACATTTTACTGTCCCAATCCGACAGCTTAGATTCCTTTGAATTACAGGCAGAAGAGCTCAATCAACCCAGAAAGTTGGAGGCATTTATGAAGTGTTCAGGGAGCTGTACTGCATCCCCCCATACCACTGTCTTTTGTTACAGGGCCTCTTAGATTTCATGCTAATACTCAGTATGAATCACAAAAAATTATGTTTACCTCTGCTTCCACTGCAAGCTGATAGGCTATTTTTAATTCTCCGAGTTGAAGAGCAAGTTCAAAACGATGCTCTGGATCTGTAGATACTGCAAGAGCTTGTTGTTTGAAGCCCTAAAATAAAAATCTGAAAGTAAGACTGATCTGTCAGGTCAAAAAAGCATCCTAGATGTTCTAACAAAAGTCCTCTAAGTAAAAGGTTACAGTATTTTAAAATAAATATGGATGATTAACGACAGTTTATATTTACAGATAAAATGGTTTTGCTTAGAGAATTCAATTAGAAATGTGTTATTAAGTTTTTGATAACTAAAAAGTAGTTTTCTTGCCTGTTTTTCAAGAAAGTGTGCAACTCTGGTTCTCTGTTCTTTTGGAATCGTGGGAAGAACTTTATCAGCCATACCGAAATCTCTCCTCATCACAGCAGTTTGATATTCAAGCACTGAGACCAGCAAAGAGTAGCTAACAATGTTTAGCTCTTTATCACCCAAATAAAGTCGGTTGTCCTTAGGGATATACCCCAAAAGATACATTGTCCTGAAACAAAACAAATATTCATCTTGAACAGATCCACTACCAAACAGTCTGTACAAAAAGTCCAACAGTTCTTATAGTAGCAAGAGTATTCATTTGAAAAATTATACTTTTACTTTATATACACTTTCACACTGTTTATTTCCCTCCAAGATTACATTACTGCCTCAGAACACACATTAGCATGACATGCTGAAAAAAGCAGTAATGCATGGCAAGCAGGTGACAAGGTTCACCTTGTCCTGACTTTGTTGAACGAACCTTTAACACTTGCTTACAACCCGATGCAGCAACTTACCTGTCTAAATGGGCAATAGTGACAATTTCTCCTCCAACATAGTAGTTGAGTCTGTTCACAGAACTGGTGTAAATAAAGCAGTCACCTACCCACAAGCCTGTTTTCACAATCTCCTGAATCTCACCAAGAACCTGCAAATTAAGTTTGATTTAATTAGATATATAAAAAGATACTTTTAGATAGCAGTAAGACACTCGCATTTTCAAATTAAACTTAATATTCTATACTTCAGTAAATAGTTGGGCAAGTTGCAAAAAAGTTTAGATACAGATTTGAAGTATTACATAATGCTTTCAGTTTTACAAAAATGCTTAACATATGAAATCTCTACCTTAATACTTAACCAAACCAATTACAAATCCAGGAAACAAGCACCAAACTAAGCGTTAAACTGTGGCAGCAAGATAATCAAAGAAGAATTTAATGTGTGAAATGTGTTTCTGGCATTTCACAGCATGAGGTTTTCTGACCTGGTCTCAAATTTCAGGAACATTTCAAAACTTGAAAATTGCAGAAAAAGTTTAAGCGATATAAACATACTATATGAGTGTGTGTGTGTTAAAAATAACCTCTGTAACTCTGTAAGAACAGCAAGCAGATATTTGAAGAGAAACATAAGCATCAAGGTCTGCCATACTAGAATTCCAACAGGGATATTCTCCGCAGCGAACATAAATAAAATTATTAAGTGTTCTTCAGGCAGATGTATACCGTGTATACTGTACTCCAGTGTTCTGGAAACTAATAGGACTATGTTAAGGACTAAATTTGCTATGCTCTGGGAAGACTTGCTTCAATGATCTCTAATCCTATTCAATTTTTTAAACAGAAGGTACCTCAAAAGCATCTTCAATTCCATCTTCAGTGACACCTTCACGTGTTTCTTGGGCTGCTGCAACTTTTTCTGATAGGTATTTCAGAATAAAGAATGACTCTTCTGTAGCAATGCAGACAAGTTCACCCGAGTCAGACCAGAAAATCTGTGTAATCAGAATAAATAACAGCACTGTTTTGGAGACCCCAGGTTAAGGAGGAAGTACAAATTAAGATTAAAACATACTAATTCTAACAGAAGCTTTAGCACCTGAGAAGCCAACAGATACAGGGATTTTTTTCCCCTTCTGCTACAAAAGTGAGATAAACTTAAGAAGTTATTACTTTATGATTGACAGCTTGGCTTCATTCAAGAAAATCAGCAGCAGTCTAGTAAAAAAACCCATAAAGTCAGTAAACACAGACAGGTAAGTATCTTCAGTTCCATCTGGATACTTACGTGTTTGGGCTGAATTTCAATTCTGCGGATCAGTTCTGTGTTTTCCCAGTCATAGAATGCCAAGCCATTAACAGATCTGACACCTAACAGGAAGCCACCGTAGATGCCTGCAAGAAAACAAAGGCAGAAGAAATCCTCATTGTGCAAAAAAAATGCACCAACATATTTATTTTGAAAGTAAATACTTACCTTCTGCTCCAAAATCAGGTTTGAATGACTTCTTCTCTTTGAAATTTTTAAATATCTTTACAACACTGTTGCTCTCTCTGATTGCATACCTAAATAGAGATTGCATTGTGAAAGAAAAATAATAAGAATTATTCGGCTTCCAAAGTAGCAAATTACTAAAATCGTAGGCTGCTACAAAACAAACACATTTGATTTATCTTCAAATGTCAGCAGTGCTACAAACGGAAAATTTTAAAGCAGGACAGCTATTGAAAGTTCATTATCCACACAGGTTTTAGTCTTAAGGTCAGATTACCATCCGTATAGCCTGAAAACTAGCAGCAGCAAATTTCAGTTAATACAAAGGAAAAAAATCTGCAACACTTACTCTGAAGAATCATGTGCCCACACGAACTCCTGTGCGGAACCAAAGCTCTTGTTTCTCAAAGCCATAGCCGTGTAGATGATATATTCACCATCACCACACACTACTACAAACCTAGAGCAGGAGAAAGATGCATTTGTCAGACATCGGTGTTCAGTTCAACATGCATGATCAAGTAGACAAATTATCTGAAAAGTTAAAGGCCTTTAGCTCAATACAATCACTGCAAATGCAGACCTAATAAGAGAGCTTTGTACATTCAAAAAATGTCACAGACTGGATTTTCCTCTGTGTCGTGTTGCTAGCTGCCTGCTAGTCCCTCTTCCTTCTGGTCTCTACTGAGCGGCTCTCATGCCTTGTATCCCTTTACCTTTTCTTTTAATTTAGCTTACCTGTTAACAAAAAAAACCAATTCAAGATAAGCGATAAAAGTTTGCTGTTATTACCTTCTGCATTTTGTTTGCATCCTTCTTCCCCTACCTAGAATGTCCAACTTGTCTGTTTAAGCAGCTCTTACAGGCAAAGCCCATCTATTACTCTGATCTTACAGCGCCTGGCTCTGATAAATCTGTTCTCCGTAGGCTCTCAGCCACCAGCACACATGCAACTTCTTTCATTCAAAAAGTTTTCCAATATTAAAAAAAGGAGAAATCAGATATGTTTAAGTATTCCATTCTAAAATCTATTACCGTCCATTAGGGTTGTGCTGAATTGTCTGAGGATAGATTTCACAGCTCCCCATATCCTTTACAGCCAGTGGCAATCTTTCTCCATCTTTGATTTCAGCATCTCCCATAGCTTTCAAGTTAGCCTGTTGGACTTCTGAGTGTTTAGCCCAAATGATTTTCCCATTTGCATCCATGGACATGGCAGGTTCTTCACGACCAAGCTAGAAAGTATAGCATAAGAATTTAGCAGATTGAGAACATAGATTCTTGGTTTTCTTTTCAGTTGAAGGTATCTGGTGAAATATCCTGGCTCTGTCTAAAAAGGCCAATTAAAGTGCTAAATTTTCAGTATTTTACATATTATCACGGAATCAGAAATCAGTTGCTCTGTACACAGGACAGTGATGAATCACCGTTTCTCATTTCAAACCATTAATTGTACCTTAACAATAATGCTGCCTTCATCGTATCCCAAAGCCACATTATTGGATCCTCTTAAACTGGCCACACACCACACTCTCTCCATACCGTAGTTGAGGGTACTCTCCAGGCGGTAAGTGCTTGAATGCCAAATGCGTACAGTTCCTAGAGCAACAAGAAAGAAATACATGCCTTTTATCTCTTCTCTCAGTGTGAGGACAGGAGACTTCTCCCTTAAGTTCTTCCCCTGTCCTTTATATATCAGGAAATACAAAATTACCGTCCTCTGAGCCTGTGATAATGATAGGCAATTCAGGATGGAAGCTGACACACGACACATTTTGAGCATGTCCTTCCAGTGTTTGTACACATGTTTTATTCTGCAAGAAAAGTCAGAAGTACAGGTACAGATAATAAACACATTGCTACATTTTTACCTTCATTTCTTAAAAAAACCTCCCCAAATCAAATTTATCTGAAAACATATTTGTCTAGATTTCTTCCAGTAACATTTATTTCCAAGATGCTCAAACAACAGCATTAGACATATTAAAAACTATGTGTTAATTTCTCCTTCCCAGTAGCAAATATTTCCCATGATATTGTTTTCCTCTATCGTCAGATGGATTTCTGCCAAAAAAATATTCTCAGAGCTACACAGCACAAGAGATTAAAGCAATATGAAAATATGAGTGAACTGCAAAAAAAAAATGAAAGCAAAACATCTATCTGAATCTAATTACAGGTGAAGACAGATCTAATACTGTCTTTGTTAAGAATGTCCATTCACACAGTTGCGAAAGAAAAGTCTGCTTGAGACAACAAAGGTGAGACTACGTAACTGATGTATGCAACTGTACAAGGTGGCAAAATTTCAAGCACTATAATGTAACAGTGATTACTGCAGTGCATGCTTAAATTAGCAGCGCTAGCTTTAACTTCTGAGCTTGGATTTACTCTAGGGCAATATGCTTTAACAACCAGATGGGACTATCTAACAAATTTTGTCTTGCCCTTCTGGCCATTCATACACGTGTACACAGGAAGAACTTATGAGCTCTAGGTTCCAGCAACAGAATTGAATCCCCAGATTCAGTCTCACTTTCCTGTAGAGCATTCAAACAAGTCACCTCGTGACCCCTGCAAACTGTCAAGTAGAAGCACACGCACATGTGTGCGGGCACACAAATGCCTGTGTAAGTATGCATAGGATGAAAAAGGAGAGAGGGAAGGGAATAAAGAAAAAAGGAAGAAAATCAATGAGAAGTGACAGGATGGAAAGAGCTGATACATGAACAATATTTACATTGAATGCAGAAGAGGTGCACCTTAATGCACAAAAAAAGAATTCCGAAAGGCAGGAATTATTATGTTACAAGAAAAAAACCCTAACACTAACAATAGAAACCTTATGCCAAACTTAACTCTACAAACTAACCTAGACGTTATTCAAATCCATAGCAGGTTCTCAAGGGTTAACAAAATCTTTTTTTTAATGAAAAACACATTATTAAATATTCCCCACCCCCACCATTTCCTTCTTTCCAAGGAAAAATGAGGAAAATCTGTTGGTGTATTTGAGTCCTTTGCCTCTTTTCTATTTCCTGACTAATGGTTTTGCTATGGCAGTCTGCACAGAAGAGTTGAACACATACCTGGTAGTCCCAGATCTTAACCAATCGGTCATCTGCACCTGAAATGAGATACGGCTTGTCTCCTCCACTGTAATAGTCAATGCAGTTTACTCCTTTTTCATGGCCTTCCAAAGTAAAGTTGGGTGAAGAAGAGCCAAGCTGCCACACCTTCCCAGGAAAAAAAACCGAACAAAACCCCACATGAAGTTATCAATCTTTTGCATCCACGTTAACCTTCCCAAACAGAGAGGGTATTTAGATCTACTTTACAATTCCAAAGATACAGAATACAGAATTCCAAAGACATGGTTGTTTTCTTAGGTGAAGAACCCGAACTGCTTATCCAACTACCAATCCTCCCCCCACAAATAAACAGAAATAGCACGCTGAGTTGCACACGCTGTGCTCACACCTCAAAACACTGGAATTGTTTTTTTTTTTTTTTTTTTTTTT
>VZSC01012887.1:91790-108354 GCA_013398225.1 Steatornis caripensis
TTTTTTTTTTTTTTTTCTTTTTAAGGACATAAAAGAAAAGTAAGAAACTGTAAAAGTAGTATCTGTTTATGAAATTAACTAATAGACCTAGAAAAAACAATCAGCTGTTTGTGCATGCATGGGTTGCCCCCAACTGCATCTTGATTTTTTTCCCCAGTTACATTAAACGAATAACAAATCTCATGCTAAATGAGGACTCAAAATTAATCAAGTCAAATTGTAGATATAATGCTATTTTCCTATAATTATCACATCAAACCAACATTTATGCACACCTAATCTCAACATCTGAGGCTGTATAAAATCAAAACTGTTTTTCTACAGCCCATATAGACATAATTTATAGGGACTGTGAGGAAGTCTCACTGCTCAGATGGCTGTAAATCTGTAGTCCCAGATATTTAGTAATAGTTTCACAGCAAATGAGAGTCATCAGGGTTTACCATGAGAAGGCTGAAGACACCTTTGGAAGCAATTCAATAGACAGAGAGCCAGGGACATGAAAATAATGAAAAGGTGAAATGCCTTTTTTTTTTTAAAATGCACACAAGTAAACCAACTATATATACACATACATATATGGTTTCAATTCTCCCAAACTACTAATTGACAGTATAACCATTGCCTCTGCTCAGTATTTCTGTGTAATCCAAATGGAAATGCAGCACTTAAAAATTTAGAGAACCACATTTAAATGATTAGAGGTGACAGGTAATCTCGTAAATTTTCTGGATTCCTTAGTAGGTGCGCAGTAACTCCACCAACGTTCAGGTATTTGTCCAATAAAAATTCTACTATTGCACCTGCCTTTAAGAATTCTGACCCATTGTCCATGCAGTATTATTGGTTTATGTACTCTGTCTGATAATTACTTAATGACTAAAAAAAAACCCCAAAATACAGTTTCTCTACCTTGATTGTCCTATCCAAAGAAGCACTGGCAAACTGATTATTGTCTTTGGGGTTTATGACAATCTGCATGACATAATGGGTGTGTCCTTCAAACACCTGAGAACAAGACCATTTTTTATCCCAGTCCCAGAGTTTAATGAGCATGTCATCTGAAAAACAAAACAAAACCCAAGCTTCAGTTAGTTTAATATATTCTGATACCTACCTTCTTAAACTACATAATCCTTAAGAACTTCAAGTTAAAGGCTCACTCATCCCTTTCTCCTTGAAAGGATGCACTGCTAACAGTCAATATATTTTTCACCTGTGTGATTATGTGTCCTTTCCAAAAGGACCACAGGAAGTTCCAGTTTCTCAAAAAGACTGTCCAGTAAAATGGTGATAAAACTAAGCAAGAAATACATCTATCTTAAAAAGGCAGATTAAGAGTTGATATTAAGGTACTAAATTCTTATAATACTGGCAAATATTAAGGAATCAGACCTGTGCTTTCTTCTGCAGCACCTACTCTGATGAGTACTAAGGAAAGGAAGCAGAGACAACAAAGCTGGCTTCCTAGTACCTTTATTTCAAGTGTAAGTGTATTGGCTTCAACAGCAAAACACAGAAAGATATGGTGCCTCTGACTCACAAGGCTGTCTATATTCTTGCAGAGTTCTGACTGCATTAGTAAGATTTCTAGGAATGAAAAGGACCAAGTAGCACAATAAAGATATTCTTCGGCAAGATCTGTTGCAATACTGTGATCTTCCAATCCTGAGTAACATAGATCACCTCAAATACCAGAGAGCTCGGTAGTATTTTGGGAAAACAGACAGAAGTTATTCATTGCTTCACGTCAGATTGCCAGCTGAAAACATACTCCAAACCATTATGTATTTTTTTTTTAATAACAGGACTTTAGTGCAGCAAACTCAAATAACAGCTAGTTATCACATATACGAACCTTTCCTCTGGCAGATATTAAGCAACAAGGTTCTTCAGTCTCCTCTGACAAGAACATAAGCTATTATATTTTAAATCGTAAGTACAGTTGATAGACCACTAAAAAACCATGAATGCACCTGGCAAAGAAGTAACTCGAAATGTCAACTGTCATGTTGGCTACTTGCTCAAGGATTCCTGTTGCAGGAGAAACAGGAAAAAACATGCCATCCCTCACTAGACAGAAAACAGAAGCATTAAAATAGCTGGTTAATAAATATAAAAATATACCAAAGAACTCTTACCGCTGCTTGTCAGTATGAAAGGCTGTGTGGGATGCACAGCAATACAACGAATGTAATCTGAATGTGCTTCAAACATGTGAACTCTTTCCAAGGTGTTATAATTAAAAACTCTAATTTGCATGTCATCCTATGAAACGGAAGAAAAGCCACCATTAAAATAGGACTCTCTGTATAATACACCTTATATTCAACGCAGGGTAGCTAGAAGAAAACATTCCACCATTGAAGAGACGCTAACAACAAAGTGTTCAAGAAAATGTATTTTCTGTACATTGATACTGATATAAATTATACTTTCATTCACAAGTCCCAATCCTATTCCAAGGCATTTATGATGTGGAAAAAACTTCAACTAAAATTTCATTTTTAAAAGATTTAAAATAGTCTTCTGATTTAAAATTAAGCAATGTGCAAAAATGCTTTTAAAATTATTACTGGTTTATATGACAATGAAAAGCAACGTTCTCCAACATAAAATTTATAATGATGTTAACGCTGCGAGCCCAGGAGGAAAGAAGTTGTATCTCAGTCAAGTGGAAAGGTCATTTCAACTTTGTTTTTTAAAACTGAGGAGGTTTTTTGAGGGGAAGATACTTTTATTTCAGATACTGTATTATTAAAAAGCAGTATTCCCAAACCTTTAAAAATAAAATATGAAGAACTATCTGAAGAGGAATAAAACATCATGTAAAGCTGTCAGAATTGACCATGACTTACAAGGCCATTAGAGTCAATTAAACTTAGTGATGAAATCTACACTACTTGTTCTATCCAAAGCATGTATTTTTCTACTCTGTCTTCTCCTCTTTCACACACATACCTGTTTAAGCAGCAATATCTACAGAAAACACTCTTCAAAATGGCAGAAAAAGACAATTATGTTCTTTTGAGGCCAGCCTATCAGTGTAATGAACATGGAATACACAAAATAAGCAATGATTAATGCTGAAAGCAGCTGTCTTGCCCTTTCCTTACCATTTCTTGCTACTGCATTTCAGCCTCCCTTGGGAAAGCTGGAACACATACAACTGCACACTGAATCAGATGAAAAAACAGATACGGGTGAAATCAAGTTGTTAAAAACAAAAATGGAGACTAAGTTTCATCAGTTACTAATCCAGTCCTCATGCAGCTGTTTGAACTCTCGTGCTGCCAGAGAGGCAGTGTTGTACTTCTTGGGAAACGGTGCTAACTTATGTGCATTTGAAGTAACTGGGTCATGGCAGCATAAGCCAATGCAACAAGAAATATTTCACTGTTTGTATAGGGCAGAATAAAAGAAAAAAAAATTGAGACAAAAAATTTTAAGCACTACCTCGATTTAGACACAAAAACATTAATTCCATCAAGAATAATGTATTACCCAGACTGGAATAAAACTATTTATCTCAAAGTAGAATCATTGAATAAAAGCAGAGTATTTTTCTACAGGCGAGTAAAACGCTTAAAAAAATACTTTCAATATAACCAAGAACAAAAGTAGAGAGTAACTCCTAAGTCACCTTACCTAGGACAGTCAATAATTTCATCTTGATTAAAATAGCACTACTAATATTTAGTCAAAATTGGGTGCCAAGTGTGTTCCAGTTGACAGTGAAAGATGAATCTAGATCTACCTTGCATTGCATGCAGAATTAGCCACCATATTAGGTTGCTCTCCTTTAAAATGAAAAGTTTAAGATTCTAAAGGAGAAAATTTCTGGGAAACTGTAGCGAAGTGTTCCTTTTTTTCTACAAACTGGTATCAAATCATATTTTTATGTGATGTACAAAGGAATGGCATGAAAATAAGTTATAGGAAGTACTACTGCATGTGGAAATCGCAAGACGACGACTGCTTACAGCTCCTGTAACAACCCAGTTCTTTCTTGCCACGAATTTGGCAGCTCTCACTGGCAGGTCACACACTTCAAAAGTCTTCACCAGAGTCTAAAAATAAAAATAATAAATTTATAGCCCTAAAGAAAATATCAGCTCTTTCTCTTAACAGTGTCCAGTATGTTGCCTTTGGCAATTCTCCAAGAATCCTACAACACTACATGCACACTTTTTAAGAGGAATGTACCTGTCCAAGAAGAGAGACACTTGCCCTTTCTGTTCTTTTAACATCACCTTTATGTTCTCCCTCCATTCTTAACCCAACCCTACCTCTGAATATTTTTGTAGCTGCTGCCCAATTTCAATTGTACTTGACAGACAAGTAAAGGTCTAACAGTTCCTACAACCTTCACAAATATAGATGGTAAGTACAAGCCAGAGGCACCTAACCCTTCAGAAGGAAAGGTATTAGTTTGCAAGGAATCCACAAAGGAGATAATTATCAAAAAATAAATTTACAGGAAATGAAACATCATTAAAGTCACAGCTAAAGATACTACTTTTCTATTATTATAGTGACTTTTGTAATAAGACAAGGGAGAGTACAGTCAGTTAGTGGCAGTGATGTAAGATTCTTCTTGTGTATCTAGTATTGAAAAACAGAATTTATACAAAGGAAAACCAAAATCATCACCTGTGTTTCATGGTTCCAAACACAGACACTGCCATTGTAAAGGCTAGCCAACATCCATGGTTCCGTGGGATGCAAGTCTACACTCTTCACCCGGTCAGACCGAGCTGTTAGTTTCCGTTTTATATCAAGTCGGAGAGGCTAGAGAGGAAAATAATTGAGAACCTCAAGTTATTAAACATAGAACTGACACAGAAATATGACGGAAGAAGGAAAGTTGAAGTTAAACCTTAAAATAAAAGGAGTCAATCCTGCTTTTCAGGCAGGCAGAAGACTACTATTCTTTTCTATCCATGTACTTACTCATTTTTGTAAGGGTTTCCGGAAACATCCCATTCTCGCCAATGGCAATAGGTCCATATCATTTACTTTTGTGAAATTCAGAATTTTTTCATGCTGTAAAAAGTACCTCCAGCACAGTCAAAAAAAAAAAAAAGATGCACTGTACACCTTTCTGGTGTCCCTGAACTACTAAGGCAAAGCAAAGAGAATTTGCTTCTAATACAAGTAATGAATCTTCCTGCTACTTTACCTGAAAAACTAGGTGGAAAAGCCAGTTATCATAATGGAACACAACAACATTTGCCCATTAGAAATTTAATTCTGTTCACAATGGAACACTATGTTCCATGGGAGGAGGGAAAAGTTTATGTCCTTCTCTTATAAAGGTGGCTTTGACTTTCCATTTTCATCACTGGCAACGTAAAGCCAAAGTACTTAAAAGGCATGAAGTACAGCAAAGTGATTCTCTAAAATATGAGGCATTATAGATTCATTTAGACGCTTAAAAGACTGCTGAGCTCACTTAGTGCTACTGACATTTTGGAGAACTTAATGGGTAACATCTGATCAAGGAATGCTGCGTGCATTTAGTAGCAGAATGAAATTAATAAAATCTGCAGTTACCTACGTTAAACATTGTAAGCAGAAAAAGACACCTAGCTATCACGTAGTACCTGGAACTTATGCACATGACATTGGACAGTACAGAATGAACTTNGATCAAAGAATGCTGCGTGCATTTAGTAGCAGAATGAAATTAATAAAATCTGCAGTTACCTACGTTAAACATTGTAAGCAGAAAAAGACACCTAGCTATCACGTAGTACCTGGAACTTATGCACATGACATTGGACAGTACAGAATGAACTTGTGGTTTATTTCTCCCACTATAAATACTAGAAAAGTAGGCAAGATAACTGCACATGGTTCTGTGCTTATCCTTGGAACTGGTCTTGTCTACTCCTACTAATGACCAGACTAGGGTTGATGTAGGAGGTTAACTGCAACATATATTCAAAACACTTCGAGAATTGTTAGGTTTGTCTGATGAATACCACACTGATAACACAACCCAACGGATCTGTTCTGTGACTTCAAGCATACTGATGCTGGTGGACTTTCAAGTGTTTTATTCTTATTAAGTTATTTAACTTAAATCACGGAACAACACTACGTCTTCAGGTAGCACAGAAACAGGGAAGCTCGGGCCAACACCAGCAAGAAGACCCTGCCCGGACATCCCGGCTTGTCCCGCCCGTAGCCAGCCCCCCTCCCCGCGGCAGGCCAAGCGGTGTGCGGGGGGCCTCCGCGGCGCCCAGGCCCGGCGCCCGGCCCGCCCTGCCGGGGCGGCTGCTCAGGCCCTCCCCGCGCGAACGCTCCTACTCTTCGGCCCACGTCCACTCGCGCCGCTTTTCCTGGAGGCGCGGGGGGAGGCTGGGCTACCTGCCCGAGGCCACGTAAAAACAACCCAGCGTTGATTTTTCCAGCCTCCTGCACCGCGGGCTTGCGCGCAGTGCGCTCGGCCTGCCCCGCCGCAGCCGGTCACTAACGGCCGCGCACCCACCGGGGCTGCCCCCCGGGCCGGGCGGGCTCCTGGGGCCCGACGCCCGCCCCGCCCCACCGTGCTCCCNCCCCGCGGCAGCGCCGACGGCTGAGGTGTCGCTGCGCCCCGGGCAGCCTCCGACGTGGAGCTTCCGGACCCCCCGCTCTCGCGAGAGCGCCGCCAGGGGCTCCCGGGCCTCGCGAGAGCGAGGCACCGCCGCGGGATGCCGGGATATGTAGTCGGCGGCACCTCTGCTGCGCGTCGCGGGGCGGGCTGGGAGTTGTAGTTGCCGCCCGCCGGAGCGCGCGCCCTCCGTCACCTCAGGGCGCTTGCGGTGCGCGTGGCGGCAGCTGCAGTGAGGCTCTCGCTGTCGCCAGCCACGGTCCTCTGTGCGACCTTGGACCTTTCCATTAGGGGGTGGTGGTGGAGAGCTGCCGGCCTCTGCCCGTTTGTGAGTGACCTCGGGAAGGAAAGGGTCCTCTGATCCCCTTTGCCCGCTCAGCGTGGTCTCTCGGTGTGCTCTCTCAGGGTGCATAATGGCGGCTTTGGTAAGAGCTTGGTGGTGGTGCTTGGTGCTTGGTGGTGAGAGTGACAGGGCGCTGCGGCGAGCCCTTGGAAGGAGCCCTGCTTGCTTCTCACTCGATAAGAAAGACATGAGCCTGGTCAGTCCTGCAGCCCGTGTAGACATGAAAGGCCAAGTGACGCACTTCTCCTTTAATCTTTTTGGCAGCTAAAGCTACAGTTACTGAAACCCCAGACTGCATCTACTAGAAACGTTGTGGGGAATGTGAGATTTTGGGAAGCACTGAGGCACAAGGAACCACTGTTGAGAAAATTTTTCCTAGCAGATTCCTGCTGCCAGATTGAAGTTCCATCTTTAATTAAAAATTGCAGCCCCCACATTTCATTGTGTAAAGGAGAGGAATAACACAGAGGATATTTATATTCATTGGGATTCAGTTAAAGAAAACACTCCTTTTGATACAAGTGTTCACGGGGATTAGGATTGCTCTATCCCACAACACAGTAAAAAGGATTACATTGCCCTGGAGTGTTTACAGTTTGAAGGACATAAACAAACAAAAGGGTGACGACAAAAGGAGACAAAAAAAAACAAAAGGAAAACAAAAGGAGAGATTACTTCAACTCTTGTTATTTTCACTCTGAGAGAGCAAAGACAGAAAAGACAGGTATTATTATTCAAAAACCCCCACAAGCCTGATGAAAATAAGTGAGAAGATAAATGCCTGACTCAAGATAAGGGGCACAATGTTGTCAACCGTTATGGGTGAGTTTAGGCTTTCCAGCTTTCTTTAAGGCTTGCTTTTCTCTTTCAATTAATTATATTGATGATTGTAGAATAACACTTAAAACATTTGAGTACAGAATTTCAGGATGTAGAATCTGGGTAAGCTTGCTTGAAAGTAATTATGTGAGTAAAATTTATGAGCTTTGAGCCTAATTAATGATTTTTAGACAGCTGAGGTGGAACACTGAAAGAACAAGCTAGGACACTGAAATAAGAAATGTAGGGGAAGGATACGCGTATTAGAGAATGTGGGGGATGAGCAGCACACGTTGTATGTTTTTCCTTGAAAACAAGGTCCTGTCCAGAGAGAGATGAGGGTATTACAGGGGAATCAAAGACAGCAAGGAAGGTAAACTAAAGATGAAGGAATAGAGCTTGTTAGTCAAGAAAATAACAGCAGGGAAAGGAAGAAATTATGTTGCTGTTAGCTTCTCCTGGTAAGTTGTAATAATAGAAAAACTAAAGTGCAGAGAAGAGGCACAGAGTGTAAACCAAGGCTGACCTTACAGTAGGAGAGAAGCTATGAAATAAAGCAATGAAATTAAGAAGAAATATTGCTCACAGCCATTAGATGCAAGGGTACCAGTTCTGAGTCAGGAAGACGATGATCCACAAATTACTGGAAATTCAATGGGTATATAAAGGAAATATTATTATGCATTTGTTTTTCTTTCATATTCTTTCCTATATATCCTGTACTAGCCACTGTTCCACTGGGGTTTATATACAAAGTAGCTGGAACCATGGGGAATCTCTAAGAAGACTTTTAATACAGCCATTAAATAAGAAAAAAATCTCTACTTTGAGTTCTTTTATGTGACCAAACCGTTATTCTTATACCGATTTACTGAAAGATATTGTTCAGGTAAAAAGACTCAACACAGTGTTTTCTTCCAGAGTAGTGGGACAGAGGAAACCTTGCTTCTTGTGGGCATTGCCTTGTTCTGAAGTTCCTCATTGCCCCTTTCATGCCCCTGCCTGCTGGGCTATGCAGTAGCACTTGCTGCAGCTTACCTGAAGCAACATACACGCATGCTGGGCATTTGACTACTTCTGCTGGGCCTGAAAAACATCTAGCATTTTCTTTACCTCAGAGGAAGGGCACAAACTTGTGTTTGTCTATGTCCTGCTATTTTTGCGGCTACTTGATATCTTTAAGACTGTAGATGGTGAAAGGAGGGAGGAGAGAGTGATGTAGGGCAAATCATGAGATGGCTCCAGATCAGTAGAGTGCGATCATAGGCCTTGCTTCCTTAGGAAACCAGAATAAAGCTGTACAGAATATTTACATTGCAGTGTCTAGTACCATTCTACAGCTGTCTTCTCATTAGAAACACAAACAGCATTTCTGTAAAGTGTGGATATGAGTCTGTAATGAAGTGTATAATAAAGGAGCTGGTAATACGGTCTTGCAGGACACATTTCCTGCAGATGCAAAGCTACTTTTAAATCTCTTGAAAGTTCTCAAAAGAAAGCATTAAAAAGGACCTTTTTTATTACAAAAAAAGTGTGTTCTAAACAATTGACCAGCCGTGTGCTAGTAGTTGAAGCAATTGCATTCTGACACATTAAATTTTGTAGAACTGAAAAATGGACTGGAGTTCTGTAATAGAGGAATTCTGCACACTTTTATTGTTGGTAATTTAGTTAGAAACACAGCAGCTATAATAGGATTGCAACAAGAGATACAACAGTTGTAAGGAGTAAGCAACTATGGTACTGTTTCAGCCTACTGGTAATTTCTTCTTTACAAGGCTCTGGCTTCTTGGGATCGCCAATGCATTCGACCTTACCTTTCTGAGGTTTCATCTTAGATCCTTTTGGCTATAAAATTATTGGCAGTTTTTAAATTTGTATGGCAATAAAAAGTTTTCTGGAAGCAGGATAGAGCATTTTAAGATAAAAAATAGGACAGTATCATTCTTCCAAACAAAAAGGTTAAAGTAGTTTGGGATACCAATCACAAGCACCTATAGTTTATCCTCAGTGTAACAAACTAATTTTAACCAAGAAGGGGAAGGCTAACAATAAAACTCTAGTCCACTTTCTTTTTCTCTCAGGTTAAGACTAGAGGTCTGGAAATAAGAGCCATATCCATATGGCTCATTCCATATGCTTGGAAATTCATATTCAGGCAAAAATCTAACAGATGCTCTTAGCTAGATCCATACCTTGTATAATAAATACAGTGTGTGCTGCTGCTTATTGCAGTAGGCAGTTCAGTCCTGAGGGTCCAATATTTCTTTGCCTTGATTGTTCTACCCAGGACACCACCCCTGTTAGGTAAATCTTTTGTTTCTCCAGACTTCAGCCGTTGCTTATTTTCTTTATGGGGATACGTGACACCTCCTAGGATCACTGCATTTGCCAGCATCTCTAAGCTTGACCCACTTTATTATCTTGAGGTAGTATTGTGCATGGCTTACTAATTCCCTAAGTATTCTGTGAGTTATCTTGTAAGCTGAATTACTGTATTATTCTCATTAGATCTTTTATTTTAGAATATACAGAGGCTTTTATATATTTTGGTCAACACTATAGTATTGCAAAGTGTTTGTTTCATATGCAAAATTAATGTGAAGTGCTGCTCATTGCCGGGACTTAATACTTGCAGTGCAGTGAATTGAAGTAAAACTCATTGCAGCCTTAACTTGGAAGATAGTAAAGATTGATGGAACACAGTGGGTTTAAAGAAAAGGTGTTATTAACATGTAGGTGGCAGAGCTGTGAGACAAACCCCACTGTAAATCTGAATTAAAAGCTCCCTTGAAACTATAGTATCTCACTTCATTGCAGATCAGGGATACAGCAATGTTGTGGAATGCAGTTTGTCTCTTTCAGTCTGAGATGCTCAGCTGCTGTCTTTTCTCACTCTCTTGGAAACATACTAGCCTTGGATACAATCCTGACTCACATACAGAGATCAGAGTATTAAACTCACTAGGATAATGAGGAATTAAAATACCAGTAAAGAAATCAGAACTTTTAGCAGAACCGTCCAAACTGTAGAGTTCCTATTAGAAAAAAACGTAATCCCATCCTCTCCAAAGCCTGCAACCTGCCAGTAGCAGCCCGATGGTACATAAACTGATAGTTTCAAAAAATGGTTGTTGCTTCAAATACAATCATATATGTGGTGCATATGGAGAAAATAGATACAGTGGTCTGTAAAGAAGGGATTGGAAGTTTTATGTTTGAAGTCACCTAAAATGATATCTACATGACACTTTCGTTTCAGGCCGGCCTTTTCAACTTACAATTCTGCCAAACTTTAGCTGTGTGGGTTTAGATTTTTTTTATATTGGATGTCTTCAACTGAACAAGGGACCTATGTCAGCTTGTATTTTCAAGTTTCAGTAAACAGGTTTAGTAATTTTTTCAAAGGTATTAAGGGAGGACAAAATACTAGCTTCCTTAAAATCAGCTACAGGATAATCATCAATATTTTTAGCAGCATCTGATACGGACTTAATTTAATCAGAAAATATAACATAAAGTATTAATTGTGGTAGTACAGTAAGTTACTAAGCGCATGCTAATAATGAGGAGAGAAATGTCCATAAACAGAGAACTCTGACAAAAAAAAGGTTATCAGTGAGAATGAACAATCTATTGTACATAATATAAAGACTCTAGTTCTTACCCTCTTGTGCTACCGCTTCTTTGAGTCCATTTGATTCATTAGATAACTGCTATGTTTATGGCATTTATGTAATCACTTAGCAGGAATGATCCTGATTGACCTGCTAGTGCTTCTGATTTATTAACACTAGCTTTTTCATGTTTTATTTTCTGGAGGCCATAGTCACAATTTTGGCATGATTCCACTTCCATTAAGATCAGTGGCAAAAGGGCAGGCCTTGAAACCACAGAAGTGGTTTGGAACGCAATAGTCTATATCCTCCCAGGCATCCCAGGTTTAGAGCATATAATGTCTTTTTTTTAATCAGACTTACAGTACCTTCCTCTGTAGCTGAATGTTGGTATTAATGTTCTTTTATTGAGTTTTGAGGCTTCAGATAAACTTACTCCATTTTCTCTGCTCTTCTTTAAACCTATCTATCTGTCAAACTCTTTCTAAGATCTGATTCAGCAAGCAGTTTAGTTTGCCATGAATACAGTCTTGAGATAATATGAACTAGAAAACCTATAAAATTATTTCTTCTTGCCTGAGGAGTATCAGTCCAATAGCTACTTAAAAATTTCTGTAGCGGTATTAATGATTTCAGGACAAAAATATTAATTTATTTTCACTTTAAATTGCTATTATATATTATAACTTACCACCGCTGATCACAGAGTTGGAGTGTGCTTGGGAAATGATTAGCACAGCATTTTCCATAACCTTGCAAAAAATCTTTATTGACTAGTATTACCTATCATCAGAATGATCTGTTGCCAGCACTCTGAAAAGTGAAAATACTGCGTCTGTTAATGTTAGATGAGATTAATGTAGAGTTATTTTTCATCCAGATATAAAATGGTAATAAAAGGAAGTTTAAGAACAGCACTATGGGCGCTTAGTCAATGTGAGAGGTTACTGGACAGAATTTGATAACTGACTATAACTTGTGAATGAACGAAGTTGGTTGTTTTCTCTTGATCAGGCAGTTTTGTGTTTTCCAGATGCAGAGATAAGATTTCAGCCCCTGGTGTAACATCTGCATATACAATGTACATAACAATACAGAATTAAACTGTCAAAGCACAATTATTTAGTTAAAATGAACCGAACAGTATTAATATCTAAATATTCTACATTAAGTTTGGTTTCAAAGGAACAGTAATGATGTTAAAACTACTTTTATGAGACTGCAGTGATATAAAACAGTATCTTCCAGTTGTGCATTTTCTCAACAAACAAAGGGAAGGAAATCGAGGTTAAAGAGTAGCTGTCATTCTTGTCACTAAGATCCTATTGTTTAGGCACTCATCCCGCATGACCTAATGCTCTGCTATGAGCAGTCTTATATTTTATAGTCTGAAAGCAGTTGTTTCACCATGGGCTCAAATGCAGGTCAGGCCTGTGGTGCACAAGGCGCATAAAACCAAAACCCTGCTACTAAGTTTTGATTTCAGGTCAGGCTAATTTATGCACATTGTCAGAAGAAGCTTTTAGAAACCCAAAATATGACCATAATCCAGAACCATTTTGTCAAGATATGCCTGTAAAATGCAAAGTGGCTCTGTCAACAGGTTTGGAGCTTTTTAAAAATTTCATTTTTATTTTATTAATTTGTTTTCAGTAGTTGTAATATGTAGGATTTTTTTTTAGGAAAGGTTAAGACCACTCTATCTTTGTGATTTGAGCTGCATAGTTACATGGTTTCTCAATTTGCATTGTAGTTCAAAATGTTAGCAATCACAGAATTATATGGCATTTATGTAGCACTGAACGTATGTCTTTGTATTTGAAGCTTTTTCTTCACAATGACACAGTAACAAGTTATTTATGTAGGAAAGCAGGCACTGATGAAAGCTGTATTAGATTTTATCCTTGCTCTTTTATAATAATCACATATAAATAACGTATTGCCAAAGGCAAATGTAACAACGTAGTTGTATAAAGGAATCCTATACAAACTCTGTTTCCATTGTTTTCCCATTTCTAGTAGAACCTGAATTGTTGAATTTCTCAGAGATACAGTCATATATGTAATTTAATAGTAACAGCATGTGCTATGTACCCTCTTCATCTACTCTGAAGACTGCAAGTTATCACAACCATCTCTGTCCAACGTTTGAATTTTTAAACTTAGACTGCAGCAATTAGTGCTTTTAGCTTTGAATGTCTGTTTTTCAGTCCTTTGTCAATATATTACATAAATGGAACCTGACATAGGATTTACAGCATTCAGATTTTCTGGACAAATTCACTCTCAAAGATAGAAGTGTATAATCTGTTGATGAGTGAGGATCAATATAAAGCCTTAGCTCAAGCTAAAAATGTTTAGGCTTTTAATCCTAGAAGTTTCTGGTTCAACTCCTCTTATGCTGCTATTCTTGAAAGTGCTGCCATTCTCTCATACATAGTCAACTTCCCTCCTCCCTCCAATTGGTAATAATAACTATCACATAGTGTTATATCCTTTATGAAGAAGCACATTGAATTCTCCTATCAAAAAAGGACATGTACTATTTTTATATGTCTATCCAAATTAAAACTGATGAATTTTAATAATATGTAGCTAGTGTGTAGTTGGAATTTAATCCCCTCAAAGTAAAAGCACTTGTATAGTTGTGATGTGGTTTAGACTGCACACATTGTCTTAATAGTTCTGTTCATAAAAAAATATAAGAATGTTATTCAATTTACTGTGGAGATATAAAATTACAATAATGACAGTATTTTTTGTTTTAAGTCTGTGGAGAGGACAGGAAACTCAGATAATAAAGCTCGCTTTAACTGTGTGTTTAAAAGATTAGCCACTAGATGATGCCTTGATTCTGTTCTTCTCGGTTTTTTTCCCTGATGTCTGGACCTGAAATCCTGAAATTGTTTCTCTAGTAAATCTGGATTTTCACATATTTTTAAACGATAATTTTGAAGGCCTTCTACTGAAGTAAGTAAAATTATTTCAATTTTCACTGCTGCTTTCAACTCCAGCATGTTTTGTGGGGGGTTTGCATTTTGGTTTGACTGTCTTCTGTTATACTGATAATTTATTTGTCTTGGACAAACCCCCTTTTAAAAATAACTTTTCTTCATACTTTTAAAAAAATTTTTTTACATGTCCCTCTGCTTCACAACTGTAACTTAGAAGTAGAAGCAGGTCAGGATAGTGTCCTTTACACCACCTATTAACAGACATTTAGCATGTGTGGATAAACACTTGTATAAATGTGTTTCATTTGGTGCACCTTACCAGGAGAGTGGGGGGAAATAAACTATTATTCTGTAAAGCATTTTAATACTGATGTAACTGTATCCATTTTATGATATGTACTCATATATTTGTAAAAATTATCACTGATCCTGGTACTGACATGTTTATATCCATAAATAATTCCTGTGTGGACTAGGCTAGGGAGAGACTGAGATCTTCTGTTTAACCACACACAGATCAAGACAAGCGCTGTGGTTCTTATTGCTCATTCATTAGTCTCTGCACTAATAAACTTCAGGTCTGTAGTCTGTGATACACAAGCAGGTTACCATAGAATAACAAATTAACATGGGTCAGCTGCTTCACAGTAAACTCTGTGCATGTTTCTCCCTGGCAGTTTCTTGCCATTAATCTAAGGAAAATCACAGCAGCCTCCCTTTCAATGAAAGATGGGGAATTTCCTCATTTTTGGTTAAGCAGTACTTCCATGTAGACATTTGCAGGTGGACAGTTGCATGTGAACATTTCCTGACATCGAGTTGGCCAACAGGAACTTTTTCCTCTGTGATAATTTTTTTGTGTGTCAAGGTCTGCACTAGGCTATCCATTACAAAAAACTTACTATAACAGATCTTGTCTGATAGCACATTGCTCTGTTCCCGTGTGTGCTTGGCTGTTTTGCTGGCAAAATCCAGCCTCATTAGATGGGTTTGTAACTGGAAGAGATGCTATCCACTATTTGAAACTTTCAAATTATTTAAAAATAGCCTTTAATGACAATGCCATCTGATTTTTTATGTGAACTATTTCATGACAACTGATCAATATTGTTATGTTAAATGTAATAGAAATTAGTGATGATGTTGGTTGAGGGTCTTCTTAGAGATGGGACTCAGACGACCGGCTCTGACTGCAAATAGAAGCTGGGAGCTTATATAAAATAAAACTGGGAGCCAGTATTATTTTGTCGGCAGTAGTTTTGGTGCCTGTATGTTGGCTGAGAGAATTCTGTTGTTTGGGAAAGTAGATTTGATTTCGACAAGAGAAAAACTGGGCTTTACTAGCTTACATACGATTTGTATTTATAATTTAGTGACAAAAGGAGGTTTCTGGCAATAAGCCTTTGCAGTGTAGACCAGACTTTTGAGAAATTTTTCTATGCTGAAGATGATAGTATAGAAAAAAAATGCTTATTGTGTTATTAATTTTGTTAAAAATATTATGTAAATTCTCTTCTAAAAAAACAATCACTAAATTAAAACATTTGTCCTCATTGAAGATGCTGCAAACTTTTCCGTGGCTTCAAGTAACTTGTAAAGGGCCGTGGAGCGTATTAGCATTGAGTATTTAAGAAAGCTTACCTATATCATTCATTACATAGGACAGGCATGCTGTTCTTTGGAGCTCATTTCACCATACAGTGACATGGTTACAAATTCACACATTAAGGAGAGCTACATAAACCAATATTTTTTTCCCCCCTCTCTGATTAATACTACCAGATAATAAGACCTGACATTGAACTAGATATAGAAGTTCTCAGATTGAATTCTTTCCTACCTAAAGATGTTCTCTGGCATCTTTTTTGATACATAATCATTATAATGTAGGGGAAAAAATGGCAATAGAAGCACCAGGCTACCTTTATGCTCTTCAGTCACTGGAGATTAATTACTGCTGATGCAGCTGGCAGGAAAGGATAGGAGTAGTAATGGTTTTCATTACCGAAAGCTAATGGACTGGTCAGGAAAGAAGGAGAAGTTGTAATCTTTTAACAATCTGGGACTCATTGATTGAAACGTTTCCGTATTTTGTTCTTTAGTCCAAGTGGAATCCAGAAAATAACTAAAGCAGGCAGCTGAAATGCTCTAGCATTGATGTAATATTTGAGAAAGTGATTTGGACTGTAAATGGCTTAAGGTGAAACTGACTGTTCTGTGTGAATCTGTATAC
>VZSC01012887.1:108888-140289 GCA_013398225.1 Steatornis caripensis
TCTTGTTTACTATTGATAATCTAGGCAAAGGACTACATACAATTTAAATATTCTGCAGGCCCAGATTTTTAGGTAAGTTGTTGGCACTGTTGTTATATCCAATAGAGTGATACTGATTTATTCTATGAAAGAATTTTAATCTGTGTCTACTTCCATTAGGAAACAAATTTGCAGTGAGGTGGATTATTTGAGCCTTTTTTAAACGCTATTCCAAGGTGCCAAAATATGTTCTGCTTTTCATTGGAAGATTCCTAATATGTTCTAGATCTCATTTTTAAGAAATTAGTTGCACTAGGACAGCTACAGAGTTCTGTCATATACTTTATAAATAAAAACACGTATCTGAGAAGTTGTTATTATAGTGTTTTCATGTAACTATACATATAACATGTATATACATATAACATATAAACTATAAGCCTTGCTTGTAGTTTGCTTATATTGAGATCTACAGTAAGCCAAACAGGTTTTTTCCCTTTATTTATGACTTTGGGATGGATTGACTTTCTTCTTTGAAACAAAAGACAAACATGAACTGCATCAACAGAATATAGAGATTTATCCTTGTGAAAAAAACAGGTTATGAAAACCTGTAAACCCAAGTGTGAGCTCAAGGGCCAGAATCTTCATTTTCTTGCACTTCATGCTGTGTCAATGGAACATTACCGAGGTTTAAACTAATAGACTGAAGTGTGTTCTGTGATTGCTTTGAGTTAACTTGGAAAGAGTTCACCCAGTTGGTATGAGATCATCACCTGATAAATATTACCTTCTTGTAGTGCTGCATTGCCCCTGTAGAATCTCATAGGTACAATATAAGATAAGCGATGTGTAACCAAAACAATCTGATAACCCTATTGCTGTGACCTGATGTTGTATCTGGAAGTTGAAACTGGGGCAAGGGCTGGAGCTATCTAGACTTTCACTGGGGACCACACTGGATCCTGCAACCCATGGCCCAATGGCCGACAGTGAATTTATTTCTGACGTTGTGACCACAGTCAACGTTCATTTTGCTCTGCTGCAGAATGACTATGCAATCAGCATGGTATTAGAAAATCTGGTTCTGCTTCCTGTTTCAAATGGCACAAGTTCACTAAAGCAGAAATAGTTCAATTATGATCATACAAAGCCCTTCTCTAGAAAACAGTTATTTTCCTTTAGTGTCTTTTGATGTGCTAACATTTTAACGAAGTGTTCATGTTTTCTCTGTATTCAGTTTATGCCATCAAGGAAAGCAATTTGCTGTAATGCTACTCAAGGCACGCATTAGTAGCAAACAGCAATCTGTGTTTCAGAGAACCAAGGCTGTTATTTCGCAAAGGGAGACATTCAACTCTGCCTTGATCCTCTAACCGGTAAAGCTCATCTTCAGGTGTTATTCCTGACTATTTTACTGACGGCTTCTCAAAAATGTTTAGAAAATGAGAGTCTAATTTAGATTAAGTTGTTGGTGATTTATTTAAAAAAATACAATGTGATATATATATATATAAATAAATGTAAATTCTCAAATTTATTTTTAAATAACAAAAAAATTGCCATATGTCACATGCTTTTATTTTTAGCTGCATGTTTTGAACATCTAAGTGAAAAGAAAAGTGTTTAACTGAAAAATCTTGTTCCTAAATATTCAGGAAGTTTACTGCATTCATTTGTTGAATCTTTGAAGCAGATACCAGTAACAGTGAACAGTAATACACATCTTTCTGACACTGATACTTTGGAAGCATTAAATTCTGCAACTTCGGAGTCTATATTCTGTGTTATCAGTAGATGTGTATGACCTGACTCAGGATCTGATCTGGCTGAATGGAATAGGTGACCCCACAGAAGAGCTCTGACTTAAGTAGAACTACTTGCAAAATCAGCTCCAATCTACAGTTAGAGGCCCTTATAATTATTTCGAAAGTTGACATTTCATTAGAAAGATGTAAAGAAAAGATGAAATTATGTATTTTGAGAATATACTGTTGGCTCACTTGTCATGGTAACTGAATTTTACTAAGACTTTACTTGCTTTTGTAACAAAGGCTTAATAACCTTTCTCTGATCAAGCTAGAATGTATGGCTGTGGAGTACGGCATTTTTCAATCAATGAATCAATGATGTGTTGAAAAGACATACTGAAGTATTCAGTTTGGTTTTAGAACTACTGCATTGGATGGCATGTTGGAAGGGCATTGCTTTAGTCTGGCCACCAGAAAATCTAAGGAATCTTTGGCTTTAGGGCATCTTCAGGAAAAACATATACTTATTCTTCAGTTTAATAAAGTTCTTTTTCCCTACACATGTCTAGGAAGAGATGAGCAAATTTTGAAAAAACAAGACAAGTGACCAGATACTAGAGATGGATAGCCAAAAAAAGACAAATCAGAGAATTGAGTAATTAGCAAAAATATTAAATATTATAAGGTAGTCAATAAAACAAGTACTGCTGTGAGCTGCAGAACTACTGAAGCTTGGTTTCCTGTGGATTTTGTCTCATGATTGAATTCATTGGCATCAAGATACGTACTCCAGCTGAAGGTTTTCCATCGTTATAGGCATTTGTTGTGTTTTTATCCTCAGTGATTTTTTTGGGGCTTGATAAACATGAGTTCACCCTGTAGCCTGTCTTTTACTAAAGACATTCTATCTGGCCATTAATTTTCATATAAAATTGTAGAACTGTTATATCGTAGAGAGTTTTCATTATTTGTCAAATTTGGTTGGCTGATCTACACTGGGCAACTGATTCAAAAGCTGTGGGGATGTGGACAAACAAATATTGTGGACACCTATGCCTCATTTTCTTAACAAATTAGGCTACTGAACCCGTCTCCCCCTGAATGTAAATACACATAAATGCAAAGTTGCATACATATAAATCCAAAAATGAATGAAATAGACATGACAGAAAAAACCAATTAAAAACTATAGGGAAATGCTTGACTTTGGGTGCAGTGATGAAAGGCAGCAAAGGGCACTACGTGTTAAAAGCAGTTCAAAGGAATGCCTTTTGCAGCTTTTATGGGGAGATATCCTTTTTAACTTTCGTGCCATGGTTTAATTCTGAAGTCATAACTAAGTTTACAGGAAAAGCCTTTGTAAAAGATTTATCAGATTTTCAGAAAGCCTCTATGATGGACTGTTACCTAATCTAAACCCAGCAGGAATCCAAAGTATAGCAACATCAAAACAGGTAAAGAGAATTTCAAATGATTCTTAAGGCCTGTTTGTGGGTCTTGGTAAGCATGAGTTTATGTTGTAGCCTTTCTCTTACTGCAGATACTCTACTTGGTCGTTTTTTTTTTTCATAAAACCAGTAAGAATATAATATGTTTGAGATATTTCTGATCTTCCTGAGAGTCTTTTTGTTAGCTATTGCTACAGGTACAATGAAAGACTCAGCTTGATGTGCTGATGAAAGAAAATGGATACTATGGTTTGACCATAGAGACTCCACAAGCTCATCCATCTGCCAGCCTCTTCCAGTCCTTTACTATCTTTTGAGTGCAGAGGTGTTGCCTAATGTCCACCTGAAGTCTCCATGCTGCAATTTAAGTCTGTTACTTCTTGTCCAGTCTTTCTTTTCCTGTCTTTGGGTATGGATGACAGTGTGCCTTCATTCCTTTAGCAGCAGCCTTTCATGTTTGTGTTCTTATGCCGAGTGGTGTCTCTATTTGTTGTCACATAAGGCAAAGCTCCTAATCTTCCCATGGATTCCTCCATCTCTAAGAACTCTGGAATATGTACTGTCATCTATTTATATATATATGTATATTATATATATATATTTATATTATATATATATATGATATATATTATATCATCTATTGAAAAGAAGCTTGTCTGGTTAATTTTATTTTAAATCTCATTTTCACAAAATGATTTCTTCTAATCTTCACCATCTGCATAACAAGTGTACTCAGCAAGCTGATATTAAAATACCTGCAACTTCTGCCCTTCAAATCAATCACAAATTAAACCCCAAAAGAATGTGTTCTAGTGGGAAAAAACCTTCCAAAGAAATCCTTTCTATTAATGTCTCCCCTCTAAGGCAAAATATGCACCTTTGCTTAAAAAGAATACAGATAAATGTAATTAAACAACTATTTTTTTTGTGAAATATTATTTGTCTTCATCAGATCTTGAAGTAAATGCTGATTTAGAAACCTCAGACTTTTTGCCAGATGGCAGTGGAGTAGACGTATTTCACAAGCAGCAAATCAGCAGACCGCATAGGATATGGAAAATTTGAAAGCCATTCTGTGCACATAGTACCTAGGTGACCCTTCAGAGTTTAATAGAAAGATAGCATCTTAGGAACTAGCCACAGAACTTTATTGGTAGGAGCATTTACAACATTATTCTACAACGTTTGCCTGCAGTGTTGCTTTCTTCTTTTAATAGTTGGTAAGAAAATGCTATTTGACTTTTAAGGAGAAATATTGGCTCAATGCAGGGGATTTTTAGGAATTCCACCATAAACATTTCTTACACATACGTTTGTCATTGTCATTTGAAAACTCCAGTGACAGGTAATGGTACTGACTCTTTGCCCAGTACTGTGCTCAGTAGGAAGTGCTTTTATTATAGTATAGGCTTTTCTGTTTTCTGGATCAGAAGGTTGCTGGCAAATTCCTGTTAGCTTTATTTGAGTAATATTCTCTACAAGGAAAGGAATCAATGCAAATGGTAATCCTTCAAAATGGCTGAGACAACACTGCATGCCAGAGGGCTGAAAAAAAGGGAATGAATATTTTCTGATTTACCAGCAAGGTCCATTCCTCCAGTGCAAGTATTCAATCTTCTGACAAGGAGATATGGGACTTTGTACAGCTTAGAGACCAACCTAACATCACAAATATGATACAAACAAGTATACCTTTGGAAGTAATTATAATGCAATATAATGAATATCTCCTCTGTCTCCACTTCTGTGTATACAGATGTAAAGGATGCTGCAAGTTCTTGCATATCAGCATGTGCAGGAAGAAAGTATTGTTTTGGAGTGTAAAGCCTAGCACATTTTCTTGCTTCCTGTTAAAAAGTCTGGAATTTTCATTTCCAAAATTGGAAAAAAAATAGGATCAGATCCATTTTTCTCCCAGTCAAAGTCTACTTGAGTGGCAAATTTCCTACTTAATTTACTTCCCAACGATACCCATTAGATAAAACTTGTAAGTATAATAAGAAATTAACTGAAGAACGCTTGCTTTCCATATTCAAACTCATCGTTTGTGAATTAGTGATAGTTCTTTGTGATATATGAAAGCTTTTCCTTTGTTTTATGATTTGGTGTGAAGTTATGAAACCCTGCATTGTGCAGGCTTACTCCTGGCAAGAACAAACTATGAGAAATGTCACTGATTAAAACATGCACATTTGGTTTCCTAGTGATTACTTTGTTCTGATAATGTTTTGAAAGCTTAATGAACTGTGGTGCTTGTTAGCCTAGTAACTAGCAGAGACTTAGAAACAGGAATTAAATAGGTTTCTACTGGGAAGTCCATGTCAGGGCTGAATAAGAAAAAATAAGGAGTTTACCAACTCCAAGTGCAGTTTCTTCTATGCAAACTAACATTAGAGCATTGCTCAGTTGAAGTACACGGAAGTTTGATACCAGCTCAACTTTTATCAGGAGAAGCAAAGTCCAATTCATAAAAATATCCCTACATATGCACTTATATGCCCATGGCCATTCAAGTATTAGTGACATATTAATCAGATTTGGGTTTTTTTGCAGCTGTAACCTTTTTTCCAGCTGGGAGGCTGTCTCATTCTTTTCTTATCCTGAGCTATCTCACTGTCTATCCTGACAGTGAGTAGGCTAAGCAGGAGATGGGGTTGGGGAGAAAGCATATGTTTCTCCATTTCTGCAGTTTTTTTCCACATCTTGTCTCTAATTCCCTACCACTGATCTGTTTATTGAATTTCCACTCTTCCCATACTAAAGAGAAGATGGGAGTCTATGAATAATATGGAATTGAAATGGTGGTAAACTTCATGTGAAAGTTTATATATCTGCAGAGTAAGGTTGTAGGAAAGACTGCATAATTTATTAGAATAATTGATATAGTTGGGAAAAAACAGATGAGCTTTTGGGCATACAAGACCTTCAGTCCTGTGAAATGTGTGCACACTGTTGAATAGTTTGTTTCCGTCTCCTGAAGTAGCGCTCCCCATCCATGGTTAACTTAAACTTGCCTTTAGCAAAGAACTTGAATTCTTTTGAAAAACCCTAAATAAAACTGAGAAGAGTTGTATGGAAGTGACTTGTCTTTTTAAAGTCTATGAAAGGTAGGTACAAGGTGAAGATCGCAGCATGCTGGGTACTCTTTATGCACAAGGTACATGCAATCTCTGCAGTTTTCCTCTTATAGTAAGTATGCCGTAGTTTTCGCATCATGGAGCAACTCTTGAATATAGAGTTTGCTTCAAACAGCAGACTTCTCCACTGGGGTTATTAGTAGAATGCCAATTCTAACTGAAGGTTAGCAGCATTGTCAGTGGTCCATGTTAGGAATGTATCAAGGAGCTACAGCATTTCACATTGGCCATGAGACATTTATCAGGTGATAATTACTAACACCTATAGACCGGGGCCAAATTCAAATGGATAACCTAGATGTGAAAGCCCATGTATTGTGTTCAGTTGCCTGAAACTGTGGACTTAGTGATCCAGGACTAAATTAAATAGAAACAGTCCAATGAATGTCCAATTTTACTCAGTCATCCAAATATATTATATTACAGCACTGTGGAGAGATATACTGTGGTTGAGATAATTGTGACTGTTAATTTTCAGCCCTGTTGCTAAAAGACATACCTCTGGGAATGATTACAAAGATGTAGAAAAGCATTTTTTGAAAGACAATTACTTTTATTTAACTCCAAACTGAAAAGCAAAGGAATTTATGGGGTTTGTAACTGTTTGATGTTATTTCTATAAAATGTGTTAGTTTTCCATAAACAGGAACAAAATACATTCACATAACAGTGTCAAAGAATTATTGCGAATCTGGCTTGTTTCTTCTTTTTAGACAAAACATAACAGCATAATAGTGTGATGAAGATCTACGTGGCTTTCCGGTCAATTTTAGTTTTTCTTCTTAAATATCTGATGGCACACTTGATCTTCACATGTCAGTTCCTACAGTATTAAAACAATTAGTAAGTATACAGTGGTACAAGTATGTTGCATGCACAGCAGATCCCACCAGAAATTACTACAACTGAGCCACTGCATTAAAAAGATAACGCTTATGAAAAAGAGAACAGAAAGAGTAGTGTATTATATGTAACCAGTCAGCAGGCATGCACCATATGTTGCAGTAATTAGATTTTGACAGTTGAATTGAGCTGTAAGAAGAATAAGTATGAAACATGCATAAAAATGGCTCCTTAATGCAAGGTTTTTTCATGCTCTGTTATTAAAACAATATACTGTAATAGTTTATCATTCACATGCTACCTCATAATTTATGAGAAGCAGTGAAACAAGGAAATTAAAAAAAATGGAAGATGCTTTAGAAAGATGAGGAATTTGCTTCAGAGATGTGCCCAGCCATTTTTCAGGGGCCAGAACAATACATCATTTTTGCCTAGTGTTGCAGCTGACTTCTTACAGGTTGGCACACCTGCGCATTGCAATACAGTCAGTTTGGTTAGGCTTCTGATTAGCTGGCATTCTGGTGCCAAATAAGACACTGAAGTGAGCTGAAGTTGGCTTTTTGACCACCAATTGGCCAAACTCGCAATAGAGTTTCTAAGACTGTTGTAAGAATCTACTTGGTCTCTCTTAGCCTGAATCCTTGTGCCAGCATGTAGAACCTTTGTTAGGTCAGTTTTTGAATACATGTTAAAATAGAGTTGGAAAAGCACACTGGACAGTTGGCTTTTAGTTAGCCAGCAGATAGTGTTTTTTAATTCATTGCTTTGACCTTCCAAGCATACAGACTTGAAGCAATGTGTTTGGCCATACCAACTATCTGTAGGGTAAACTTGTGAAGGGGTAGATATCAAGATGCAAATCACAAGATAGAACAATGAGCTCTCCATATTTTTTCTGCAGCCACCTATTGCACCATCCAACATTATCATGCCCGTTTCTTGACTGGTCTCTCAAGAAACTCTGGAATCATGATAATGATGTACCTATTATATTGAAATCTTTCTGGACTTCACTGGCTGCTTATTTCCTGCACAGGCTCTTCTGGCCTCTCTTGGGCTCACCTCATTAATCTTTGGGCTCCAGCTTACTAACTTAGATGTATGAATGTTTTGACTTTTTTATTGTACTAGCACAAAGCAATTGCAGTGTAGGCTGTTTGCAGGATCCTCTTGAGTATCCTGAGGTGTCAGATCTCTATTACAGCATAGTGTGCTAAAATTTCATAGTGCTCCTTTCAGAACAAAAAATAATACTTTTTTTGCAATCTGTCCTATACTGTTGTTTTTTTTTTCTACCAGTCATTATAGAAGAACAAGATTGTGTTAGAGGTGTGGTGTAACAAGAAGAGTTAATAGCTGGAGGGCGGTGGACTGGAGCAAAAAACCCACTCCAGGGTTATGACTTACTTGGGAGCAGGTGGAAAAAACCTGAGCATTCCTGAGTTGTAGCAAAGGGGAGATTTCCTTAGAGTTCAGAGATCAGAGCTGTCTAAATAAAGACCACTCTAACTAGAACAAGTAACAAACCCTTTGAAATTAAAAACCTAACTTTGTTGCAGTCTCAGTTATGTGCTATGTATATATATAGCAGCCCTTACCAGGTGCAGGAGGTCTCCTTCAATCCAGTGCTTCCAACCTCTGTTTTTCTTTTCACCTTTCTGAACACATACCAGTTTGTCACCATCCCAGGTCACTAGTGTCTGCATGAATCAGATAATTAACTGAGATATGTTAATGAGAAGTTTATGAATACATTAAAATAAGCTCAATCAGACAATGAGAAGACACGATTACAGTTGCTTCCTACCATTCCCCATATTCCTCCTAAAAAATCCCAAATCAACCATGCAACCAAAACACAAATGCATTCAAGATGGCAACAGCATTTTTCTGTGAGGCTTTTACAGTGTTTTGTTGTAATTTCCATGGATTTCTTCATATACACAAAGTGTTCATACTAACTAGTGGATTTCTGAGTGAATTAACAGATCCTTTAGCAATGTATGCAAATTGTATTTTTCTTTTCTTGCTGCTTAAAGCCATTAATAAAAAGATTGTAAGATTTCATGAGTGAAGACCTAGGGGCTTATACCAACTAGTGCCGTGCTATCACCTTTTCTAGCTCTGCACAAAATAACAAGAGGAAGTGTATGTTAATATAATCTCATACAATAACTTTATTTATGTATTTTCATGCACTTTCACAAAAGACCTTTAAAGAGATATGATCATAAGCTGGACAATGTGCTATAGCTGACACTGCAGAGGGGTTGGACTAGGTGATCTCAAGAGGTGTCTTCCATGCTCAACCATTTCATGATTTGGTGTGATTCAGAGCCTATCACTAATAAGCAGGGTATTAGGGATGCTGATTCTTCTCCAGGGGCAGGATGACCATATCTGTAAGGAAAAGTTCTCTTTACAGGCTAAATTCTCTACTCAGATACACTAGAGTACATTCGAAGCAACTTTGAATTGTTCTAGATTTGAACCATTGTACTTTAGGGACACGTTTAACCATGTATCACAGGCAAATCCTCATCAGAGACCAGTTACAGTCAGCGGCAGTTCAGTTATTAAAAAGCTCCAAGAGTATTGGGAGCTTAATTCATTTTCTAGTTCAGCACTGGATGATTTATTTTTCTTATGAGGGAGCTTTCTATTAATAACGAGACAAAACTCATTCCATTTCAGTTAACTTCTTTCTTATTTACGGAATTTTAAGCTACATGCTTTTTAAATTATCTATGCCCTCTTTACATTTAAATGTTGCCTAGCAGTTTTATTACCTTCATTTAACTTCAATGTGTTTGAGGCATTGTTTTGTTAATAAAATGACCAGAAAATTCTTTTAGAGCAGTCCAGAGAATAATGGCATGACATGCTTCCTTTTTCCTTCTGCTCTTGTTAGAAACAAGTAATATAATTTGTTTAGAAAAGAATATTAAACAAAAATGATTAAACCAGGTAGGGTTATAATTGTACAAGCTGTGTTTCCTTCCTTCCTTCCAAATAATTGATAATGAAGAAGAGAATCTGCAAGTGAAATGCTTTTGCACAGTAAGGTAATTGCTTTGATAGTGGTCAAGAGCACTACAGGAGCATTAGTCTATGGATTGAAGGAGTGATGCAACTAATGAGTCATTAGATCCTTAGTAAGGCCTTCAGCTGATCCAGAGACCTGTGTGAGCAATGTTTTAAAGGATAAACTCTGTCACAGGAAGATGTCCCACCCCATGCTTGCTGGAGAAAGTGATAGGAAGAAAATTTTGAGATAGGAATACTCAAGATACCGGGAAAAAAATGGGTCTTATTATTTGATGGCTTGCAGCGCTGTGAATGAGAAATAGTTTGGAAGAAGTCATAGGAATTACACTGTACAAAGTTAGTTTGAGAATGAAAAGTGATCCATAGTGAATAAACAAAGTTTTCTGTTAAATTTGTGAAGGATGATGTGAGTTCAAATGTAAACATGTCCTTTATGCTGCCAATTTCCTGTGGCAATTGCCAAAACAAAACAGGTCTTGTTGACAGTGAGCTTTGATCTCAGCTTCTCAGAGTTTGGCAGCAAGTTCCGAAACCATGTTTACTGAGAAGATACTGATGGAAAAGACAGCACATGTTTGGAGAAGGACAAGAGAGCTGAGTGGAATAAAACTGTGGTAATTGGCAGAGAGTTGATATGGGTAGATGCAGTAAACAATTACAAAGGCAGGTGATGCAAGATTAGCAAGACTCTGAAGGGGACAGTCAATGGAAATATAAGATCTACTGGCCTTTCTACCTTTGAAAATCTTGCTTAAGTATTTTAGAGGTGAGAAGAGAGTAAAACAGAAAGAGTATTGATACAGAACCATAAAGCTGAATTCAGGAAGTGAGTTTAATTAGTGCTCATGGGTGTTCTTTTCCTGACTGTATTCCCTGATACAGCCTTGTTTGAATGCCTCACAGGAACAGACTTGTCTTGACTTGTTGACTCTGTCTGCCGTCGGAGGTAGGGCATGGGCTAACAGACAAATTGGTCCTTGATCCAAATGTTGCTTGTCCACATGTCTCACTGAAAGGTGTCTGAACATACACTCACAGTTTCCTAGGGGAATTTTGAGCTCAGGTTACTCCTATAATCCTAAAGATATTAAAGCATGCACTGCTGGGCCTCCTTGCCTGTCTGCCACTGCCAGTAGGCCTGCCACCCATATCAGTGGTAGCTTCGGCTCATGTTTTTTTTCTTGTCCCATCCCAAAGCTCCCGTAAAGTTAATAGCTGAACGCAGGTTTATTTTTAACAGTGTCTGGCTGTTAAACTGTCCAACTGAGGTTGATCAGGCTCAAATTAAAAACACTGTGTGAACCTAGCCATTCAGAACTGAAAATTTATGTTGACATAGAGAAAGTCCTGAATTCGAAGGGGTGAATTTTCTGTTTCATTAAGGAAGATACATGGGTAAAAATGCAATTTTGCTACTCTCTAAATACATAAAGGTGTATCATAGAAAAGCTGGAAAAATCTCCTACTAGAAAAACATGTAATTAATGATTTTCATTGATAATAAAAGCTTGTAGCAGGAAATAAAACTGTCTCAAGATGCAAATTATTTCTGCTTTATAAAAATCTTCTGGTGTCTATAAAATATTGGGGTTTTTTCATCTGTTCAGATGATTTTTGAAGCTGCTCAGTCCTGGTGCTGACTGTAGTGTAAACAGATATCAGGTACCAATTTTTTTACCTTTACCACTCGATTGTCCAGTCCTTTGGTATGTTCTTCAAACTCCACTCCCACAGTGTAATTCAGTTCATAGTTTCTGAAAGTACTAAGTGTTTTTGTTTTAAAATTATTTCCATCTTGAATGATCTCCTTTGTTTGTTTCAAATGTTTTGCAATCTTACGAGTTGCAAAATCAATATCTGCCAAAAACCAGAAAAGAGAGTAGCACAATGAAAATTCCAAAATTTGTTACCAAAATTAAAAAAAACACAACACATATTTACACATAATATAAAACCCCCCATTTTATCTGGAACATTTGTTCCAAATATGACGCTTCTACCTGCAACATTTTGCAGAAAAAAAGATAATTTCAAATTAAAATAATCTTGTGTTTGCAAGTAGACTTTCAGTTTGGGGGTCTTCCACTGATTAGAAATTTATTTATTATCAGGATAACTGTCGGAATGTTGTGAGCAGAGCTACGACATACAACCAGTAGTGAATGGATGCTGGCATGTTAAATCACCCGAATCTCCACCTTTTTTTGAGGATGTGAAACAACAGGGGCTATTAAGACTGACATTGCGTTTTTGGCCTCACACATGAAGTTGTGGAATGCCAGGAGTGCTATTATCATCTTATGCCGGGGAACTATTCCCTGTTCTAAGCATGCAGTGTAATCATGTAGCTCTTAGGCATATGAGGGTGCTGGTGTGTGTCCCACAGGGTTACAAATGTTGGCCCCCCGCAAAAGAAGCATCTCAGAATAATATTCCTTTTCAGAAAAGAAGCATGTTAAAATGAGTATGTAATCAAGTGGATTTTGGCATGTTACTTTTATGATGAACCTGTAGTCTGTGGGAGTATACAAGAGGTTAATTAAATAATTTAAAAATAATGAAAATTATACTAAGGAATAAAAAAGAAACTATGAAATAAAACCCTGACTTGTCTGTTATAGTTACCCAGCAGACACAGAAATAAATTGTAGTTTAGATGTTAAGGGGAGACAAATTTAAAGTCAAAAGTCAAAAAAGTATCAAACTACCACATTTGACAGCTCCTGTTTAAGATTCTGTCAACATTTTATGCAGTACTGATCTCCTTAACATCCTTATTTTGTTCATGATGAAGACTAACATTATAATGTAAACAACTGCTTGCAAATGAATGCATTGAAAGTTTCCAAAAGGAGAATATATATTACCATGATGACAGTTTGCCCCAGACAATCCAATTAGTGCCAGCTGCATTACCATCTGCAATAAATATTTCTGACCAGCTGGCAGTGAATCTTATTATGGTGCTATATGCAAATGAAATAATCTCACATGCTTCTTCAAGAGATTGAAAAATGGTTTTAGTTTGTTAGCCATCCTTTAGTGATTTTGCATGCAAGTTAATCATTGTCAGCTCAGCAATGCCACATACTAATGGAGCCCTTTTTTTCTTTTGGTAGATTCATTATACTACTTGTGAAGTACTAATCAAGTTGAGTAAGAGGATTGGCTTGAAAAACATGGTGACTTTTTAACATGGGCAATAACATTCTTGTTCAGTATTTATATTCTTGGGTATATTTTATCTGTTGTGGTGGATTAAATGTATCTCTGGGTCTGATTTATAGTCTGGTAACATAAAATTTAGTCCTCGCTGAGGAAAAAAAGAGTCTAGACTTCTAAAGAAATACTATTTCTGACAAATATATTAGTCTTGTAGCTCCTGGAGAAAAATCAGGGGAGGTTTTATTAAAGCATGGTTTTCATAAGTGCATTTTGAACAATACAAGCAATAAAAATGATATATTATTCTATTATAGTAGATTAAAATACTTTGTAACATGTTTATGATAAAATCAAAGTTTCTGGCTTAAAGGGCAGAACTCTTCTTTAATGAAAGTACAGAAATGCATATGCATTAATTAAAAGGATGGATGAATTTTAAAAAAATAAAACCTCAGTGTGCTTTAAACCTGAGCACTTTAATACTTAAAAAAACAACTACATGTAAAATTTTGAGAAACAGAGCAGAAGAGTATCTTTTCACCCTTTCCATGTAATTTCTTTCCATTCCAAGAATCACCTATGGCCATATGCATCTTTGCATTGGTTTTGGTGTTGGGTTTTTTTGCTAATTCATTGGCAAACTTACATGTATACACAAAAAATCATGATGTACTTATGAAGGGCCAGATCCAGACAACTGGTGCAGAAAGGTCCTTTATCCCAACCAGTTGCTGGCATTCTTATCGGGAAAATAGTTTGAAAATTTTGTTAGAAAGTTCAGTGTCTGCCCAGGGTATTTCCCAGGAAAAATACATCTAAGTTGCATTCCTTATTCTAACACATTCTTCCTCTTGCTTTGTTTCAGGCTATTAAGTCAAGTTCTTTTATTCCCATGAACTGTTACTATATTTTTTAAGCATGTTTCTCAGTATTGGATGCATGTAGTCCAGACCCCGTTGTATGCTGAATCCATCCATTTTTATCCAAGATCAGAAAGGGATCAAAAATCCACTTGATTTAATAATAACAAGGTCATAATTTGTCCACTGACTGAAATGGTTCTGAGGATGCCACTGAGATGCAATGAGGAACTGCTGTAGACCAGCTTATGCTAGCGTTTATGGCACAAAAAGTTATAAAATTGGAAAATGGATTACTTATTGTAAAAGGATTAGAGTACAAGGATGATAATAATTACAGTTAGTTTAAAGCTGATACAATTAGTATTTGTATTATGACAGTTAGACACTAAGTTCTTATTGAATTTGAGTGAAAATCACAGGCTAAATTCTACAGTGGGTAAATTAAAATTCAAAGAAATGCATGTAATTAGCAGCTACTATCCTTTTCCCTGACATTTTTCCTGAATTTTAAGACAATCACAAGAGAAATGTTACAGCTCAACTGAAATAAACAATGTAAGAATCTCATGCGATGATACACTGGAAGGGCAGAAAGGAACGATAATGAGATAGCCACTACAACCAAATGAAAAGNCATTTTTCATGAATTTTAAGACAATCACAAGAGAAATGTTACAGCTCAACTGAAATAAACAATGTAAGAATCTCATGCGATGATACACTGGAAGGGCAGAAAGGAACGATAATGAGATAGCCACTACAACCAAATGAAAAGATACGACCATAATTAGAAATCCTTTTGGGAAGGAAATATGCACGCCACAAATGTTTAATTTGCATCCTAAAAAGTAAGGAAGGAATAAACTTAAAAAGTAAAAAGATCTTTATCCAGATAATTGTCAAAAGAGAGTTATCACATACGATGGAAATTCTCACTACAAAGCAAGGCAGAACTAGAGCAGGATAACCATCATGACTGGTGGTTATAGTAACACCCCACAAAAGTAGGTCAGGTCTTGGAGCAAAGAGCTGAGACAGGACTGAAGCAGAGCCAAAGCAGAGAGAATTAGGCTAGAGGCAAGAACTGCAGGTAAGACCAGAAGCTGAGGCAGGCAGTGAGAGAAGCCTGAGGTAGATGAAGATGGCCTGAAATACTCAATTTGTGAAAACTAGGAGCTGACTTAAGTATCATCCAGACCAACGGGCCCCATGACTCACTTGCAGTTGGCACATTTATTGCTGAAATCACATTTCAGTTGCATATGAAACAGTAATTCTTTATGCATAATTGCTAAACCCCAGCAGTCAAATCACTTCAGTTCATATGTATCTTTCTCCTGAAATTAATCATCTTGGCTTAACCATTCCTATTTTATAAAAATGAATTTTTTCGTACCTCGCAGGTGCAGGTGTATAGTATTTACAGACTTCCCTAAAGTTATTGAGCTTTTCTCCATAAATGCAAAGGCTAAAAACTAGGAATAGTGAAACTTGCCTTTCTCTTTTAAAAGGGTTGAAACTTTGAGGAAATGATAACCATTTTCAGTTGTTGTTGAATAATTATGGGAGTTTATTTTTATGTGTTTATGTGTATTTGTTCTCTTGCAATTGGAACAGATAAATTAGGGTTAAGGTTCTTAAACAAGAGTAAACCTAGTAGAAAATCAGTTAAAGCATCAAATTTTTCATCTCAGTTAAGGACTTTGTGGTAGTTTTCCATAAGTCAGTCAATAGTGTAGACACAGAATTACTTGAAAATTGTTAGATGTAGTTATGTGATTACCTTCCACATGTTAGACTTTTCTTCCTAGCAAATACATTTTCTTAGCTTGTGGAAGGTGGCTATACAGTGTACTCATTGATTTTGAACCACTGATTTGTTTTTATAATCTATATCTTTAAATATTTTGGAATCTGAGCAAACAAGTTCTTTAGCTCTCCGTTAACTTGACTCAAGACATTTTGAATAAAGCACAAGAAGCCACAAGTCTGATCTTGACTTCTGATGAAAAGTGCAAGGTACCTTGAACTGAAAAGGCTCCTGTTTTCAGAATCACTCTTACAGTGGTGTCAGCTACAGTAGAAAGGCAGAGAAATAAGAAGAGCAAATGCTGATCAGAAGACAGAAATCGATGACCACTAGATAGAAAACAATGAGACATCTGGGAATGAGAATTGCATAGACCCAGTTGAGCCCTTGAAGGCTATAAATTGTAAGCATAGAAATAAAATACAGGTTTGATTTTTGCAACATGCTAATTTATCGTTCACATCCAGACAGACTCCTCCCATCTAGGTTAAATTAGCAAACTCTAATGACTGCTTTTCTTGTATAAGTTTTATAGACTTCATGTGTGGTAAGGAAACAGTGGTCCTTTATGCCCTTCATCTGTGATGTAGTAGAGCTGGGAGAAGAGTCCCAATTCTAAAGATTACACTTCTTATCCATGTATACATCTAACTCCTGTGTTTTTTGGTATTACTGGAGTGGTTGAAAGGTGATAACTGTTCTTACAATGCCAATCCAGAGTGTACTGTAGAAATTCTTGAGAAATGTTGATGTTTTCTATTATTTCTTCTTTTCAGCAAATGAAAGATCTACATCTTTGCTGAGCTAAGTAGAGGAAGAATTTCCTGCACACTACTTGCATAATAATAATGACCTGGAGCAAAAAGTTTATGCCTTTATGAGAACAAAAGTGCTTGAAAGGCAATTTATATTGAAAATAATAGGTGCAGCAAAAGAAGACATTTCTCATAGAATTATCTCCAGTCGTTACAAAAATTGAGTCTGTCAGTGTGGGGTAAAATAAATCTACAAACGACATAAACTTGATCCTGATATGAACTGACAAGGATATTGCTTGCATTCAGTTAACAGTGTTTTGGTATTCTAGCATCTGTAAAGAGTATGCTTAATATCCTATAGAATGGATACGCAAACTGTAGCTATGAGGTCTCTAATGATGAAGCGGCAGCAAAGTAGTAAAGGGAAGTTGCCTAAAGAGAAGAACATCTCATTTTGCATGTACACATATATTGTTGTCACCAAGGATGGTTGTAGCCAAGTGAAATTAAGCTTATTCAACCATGTAAACATGTTTAAGAACTCCTGTGACCTAAGTCTTCATGCTGTGTAAGGATGACTCCCATAAAAATTGTCATAAATATCTTCCTATTTATCTTTAAATGCTTTTAAAGGCTTTTATCGCCTTTACCATGCAGCTGGTATATATAATTTCTACTAATTCAAAGCACTAATTAAGTACTAAACACTATTGTTGCTTTAGTGGTATAGAATATCCTATTCCTCTTCAACAGAGTCAACCAGTTTATGGCTTGACTATTACAGTAAGTATGTACCATCTGTATCTTTTTTTTCGTTTATCTAAATAAACACTAATATCTTTGACTACAAGTCTTCTCTTGCTTATATACTCAGATCATTGTAACTATAAGTACATTACAATTACTTGATTTTTAATGTGATTGGCAGAAACGCTTATGCCACAACGCACATTACAGAAATAATGTAATTAATTTTTAGAAGGATTTTACTTATAATGAAACATTTTCTCTTAATCTCTATATAGTTAATATTTTTTCATTTACCTAAAGCAACCATGTAGCCTTCAAAGTTTTCACTGGTTTCCATTTCCCACGTCCCATTGTAATCAGCAGGCATGGTGGCAAGAGCTTAAAACCAACCGCAGATCAAAAGCTGAGGCTGGAAACAGGATCTGCTAAGAGAATGTTTTATAAACCTTTTCATATCTTTTTTACAAGGTTTATGGTTTTCTAGATAATATAGTTTAAGGGTCAGAGTGATAACCCTAGAAAACTTTGCCTTCATTAACAAAGTTCAATTGAACAGCTGGCTAACAAGGAGCACTTCCTGAAATACGTAGTAATACAGGAAATGATTTTACAGTGACCTTTGTAAAGAACTACTATCTATTATGGGATACCTTTGAAATATATTGAACACAGTGGCAAATTGTGCAATCCAGTTAAAGTTTCCAAGGTGAATTCTCTTTTTCTGTCACATTTCCCTATGAAGAACCAGTCTTACAGAGCTGACATGCTCTGAACTCCCATTTAAAATTGGTGGATGCCTTGAATGTGAAACAAATGCAAGGCAGAGCAGAAAAGGGAATGTTTCTGTTGAAAATATTTTTGTTTCCCTTTGATTTTCAAAATATCTATATACCAATAGCTGCACTATTGGTATGTGCACTTCCATATTTTTGTTTTAATGTAACAGTAAGTAAAAGTAAATAAAAATAAATCATAATTAGTGTCAATCCTACCCTAAAAATGATTTTTAATTACTCTGAAACATAGCAGTTTGTCTTAGAAAAGTATTTTTCATCCAGCAGCATTACATTGTTGTGGGGAAAATCACATATTTCAGTTCTGCAAATAAGAACATTCAGAATGTATCTGAATGGAGAATTTGAATGTGCAGTAGAACTCTATCAGAATTTAAAGTAATCACTAAAAGCAAATTAATCTAAGTTAAAGTTTTAAATTCTTTGGCTTTAATTAGTCAAGATAATTTACAGATGCCTCTACAGATAGAATAATTGAAGTGATCAGGAGATTTTTTGTTTTGTTTTAATGGGAATATTATTAAAAATTTTACTAGAAAAGTATTAAGGTCTAGAACTCCAACTCAGAAGTAAGTAAATTGAAGAGTTACTGATCTTATGATGTTCTTCTGTATGCTTTCACTTTGTTGAAATTTAACGTAAAATTCCACAAATGCGGAAAATTATACAAGTATTAAAAAAGAAAAAACTAAGAAAAGTTGAGTTTCTGGGAGCTGAGTTCTTAAATTGCCTTTACGTGATACTTAAGGAGCTAATCTAAGAGAAGGAAAAGAAGTATCTTAATCTATACCTACTGGAGACAGTAAGAGGTTTTCAATCAGACATCCGACAAAGGCTCAAGGAACTGCAGTGACTGAAAGTTGAAGTTAGGTGAATTCCTACGTGATTGCACAAAGGAAGATATCTGCATTCTTAACTGTAGAGTATAGTTTGTCTACAGACCAGTTTACTCAGGGAAATCGGTAATCGCTCTTTGAAATCCTTAAATAGGCAGAGAGTGGCTTTCTAAAACATGTGCCTCATTTCAAGCACGATTTATGGGGCTGAACACATCTACTTGTGTATTTGCTTCCACTATAAGAATTTATAGATGAAACACTATGAATGATGTTATGTTGAAAGTGAAATGTGAAAATCTTTGTGCTTAAAACATTGTTCTGTAGTCATATTATGTAATACTAATAGGTTTGATTTTACTTATCCTTGTGTACTTTCTTTCTTAGCCTCCACATTGCATCAACATTAATAAATATAGTTTATATCTATACTAAAAAAATTCTATAAAAGGAAGAAAAAGAAGAGGATATTGTTCCCAAGTCAACCACTCACAACCACTCAAAATCAGTTCCCTTGTGCACATGCATAATAATCTTTAAGTGCATTATCACACTGTTTTTCCAACTGGAAGTTTTTCTTTTTATAGGTTTTCTAAGAAGGTACTCACTGGTTTACCTTATACCTCCAAATGCCTAGTGGTGCACTGATGAGGAATGAATCAGATTGAATGTCTACAATCATCTTCTAAAATCAGAGCATATGCTAGAAGCCTATGGTGAAAGTTTTTATATGCTCATTGATTTCAGTTGTGAAGTAGTTTACTTCCTAGGTAACAGTCATTTTGGTAAGATGCAAAAGTGACTGAAACTGTGTCATGCGTTGATCAATAATTAACATCCATTAAGAACTAATGAAGAAACAGACTGTTCTATTGCTGTAGATATTATCAGGCTAGGCACATTCAGAGAAAATTAATTATGAGATGAGAACCTCCTCTACATGTAAGTCGATAATTAATTAACAGCATTCACATATAATTGTACAGGTTTTCACAATGATGTTTTGTTTATGCTTATCCCTTATTATTTGTTTCAATAAATTTTTTTCAGTATTTGTATTATGTAAACTCCATATTAGGAATTCTCTAAGCATGAAAAATTGACTTGACAAAAGTTCTATGATGCTTCATGAGCTTCTAAAGAGCATTTCATTGAAGTCCACAAAGAGAATTTTCAGTTTATGAATCAATATCTTGATAGGCAGTAAAACCTCTACCACATTCAGATGCCTGCCTAAATCATATGGAACAAAGAGACAGTACAGATGTGGTTAATACAATTTTTGTTAAAGCCCTATGTGGATAATTGCAAGTCTGCAGATCACTGACCCACTGTATCCTCAGCATTCTCTTGGGTCTGTGCCTTGCTAGTTATACTAGCATATATACGTATATGCGACCTGCCTCATCGTGTTTCAACTTTAAAATTTTGACTTGAAATCTTAGAAATTATTCTGTTCGCTGTGTTTATATACTACATACACAGAGACAAATTCTCAAAATGCCGAAACAGTATTTCCTTCCTATGCCACAAGTATGTTTCGGGAAAACAAGAAAAGGTGCCCTCTCCTAATCATCTTGATTATTTTCTTCTCAGTGTTATTTCCTTGCAAGACCACCAGTAAAATCCCTAGGGATGCCATGTACAGCATGTGTTGAATGCTGGGAATGGGGGAGGAAGATATCTTCTTCAGATTCTGCAATATGTATATTAAAAACCAATGTTCTGAGCTCATAGCTTGTGTATCAGGTTTCAGCGCAGGGATAAGTTTTATGGCCGAGTAGGAAGACCTTGGAAATAAAGCAAAGTAATAGAAAATCAAAAGAGTTTTGTTAAAAGTGTAAGTAACTTTTTCAGCCTTTATTTGTGTATGAAGAAACAAAGATGGCGTTTCCTGCCTCTGCCCTACAAATCAATATTGATTAGTGGCAATATTTCAAACAAAACACCTCATAATAAGAGCCTAGACTGACAAGATTGAAAAGTGAGGCCCAAATGTCTTTTCTGTGGAATGAGTCAGCAGTCATGGATGCTACTTCTAACGCTTGCCTCCAGTTCTTCTCACTGTACCTGAGACCTACCCAGAAGAGAAATCCTGTATGGGTAGCTGAACAAAGTTCAGCCTTCTTGGTATCTGAAAGAGCTGGTAGTTGTCATCAGTTTACTAGCCAGCGTAGCCTTAAACTGTGTCCCTCTCCTTGGGAAAGATTATGCTGTAAAGCACTGTTAGGAGCACTATACAAAGAACAGAGCTACTGGTCAAACAGATTTTTTTCTGTAAACTTTTGTGCATGGTATTTTGAAGAGATGGTAGCATGCTTCCCACTCTGTCCTTGCCTCATTTAATTTTCCTTTTAAATTACCTAATATGCATATATTACACAGGAGAAAAATGCCTTGTACTCCCCCGATGAGCCCCTACACTCCTCATGCTTGACAGCTGGGACTTTTGCCTATAGTTATTTGGTTGTTGTTTAACACATAGAAATATGGCAAGCTGTGTAAGTTGTTCTTAGCAACTGAATTCCCCTGAAGGATTCAGACAGAAGCAGCATGGTCACAGACACCTATTATTATTTTTAACTTGTTAGCACATGTGCACTCACTAGGTTTATTTTTATTTTTAAGAAAATTAATCACTTGCAATTTATTCAGTGATAGCTGCTACTGCAAAAACTGTCAGAGGTGCTATCTCACCAGGCTCGGGGCTCTGTTCAGCACAAACACGAGTAGTCACATTATGACAACTAAAAGTAAGTTGGAGGGAGGCAATCCACTTCTTGCCAGTATCTAAGATGGCTTGCAGGCCTTGGAGATTCAGCTGGGTGAAGATAGTCGTCAGCTACTGGGCAGAGAATTTACTAGGAAGTGGCAGGAGCAGTAGGAGAGACGTGTACAGCAGGAGAGGGGAGAATCGAAAGGTGTTATTTGCAAAATGGGCTCAGCAAATAGCATTTGTTTGCTCTGTTGTTTGTTGCCTTCCTCCAATATCAAATGGCACTAGACTACTTTGGATATCCCTAGCTTACAAGCTTTCTTGCCAGGTCAGATAGATACAACCAAGTGTAACCAAGCCTACTTCAGTGTCTTGGAATTAATTAGAGTTTTGGCTTCTGACTCAAGCTTGCTTGCTTGTTCAGTTCTGGACCCTACAGAGAAGGAATGGAAGTTTGATCACTTATACATATGGTTGTTGGCTAAACACTTATTATTTAATGTCAGTTCTTAGCTGATCACGCCAAAACAGAAATCTACAGGAACAAACTTTTTGTTGGCACCTAAGAGAAGGGAGAATTCCTTTATTCACATCTCAGTAGAGGAACATGTCTGACATCTTGTTGACAGAATAGTAGGGACAGGTTGCAAATGCTGTGGTAGGGTGAGGATGTACACATATCTTGTAGTTATGCCAGCTTGGCACATTTCGTGTTTACCTTCAATTTAAACAAAAATGCACAGAAATATGTTTTTAACCACTCTTTTAGAAATAAGATAATTGGCTTTCTGCCGTCGGATTTTTTTTTCTTTTTTTGGATCAATGACTGTCTGTCTTCAGTCATTCTTATCTCTCTTACTCCATCTGCTTTTGCTGATGGAGTTGGATGCAGGTGTTACACACTTTATTAATTAGAAGCCTTCCTCCTTTCTAACTAATGACTTTGGCTTAGCTCTTAGAGACTTCATAATGGCACTAGTGATCATGTACTAAGTTTGATAATAATAACAAATCATCCAGTGGATCCTACTGGCTTGAAAATTCACTTTTATTAAAGTGGTTTGCATTTATGAAAAATTATGCTGTAGAGAAATAATAGCCAATGGATAAAGCTGACCTTGATTTTCAAAATAAATGAGAAATTCCTTAATTCTCCTGAGCACTAATTCAACGTGCTTTATCCCCAGGCTTCAAGGAAGCAGGTAAAAATCATTAGCCTTTGTAAAATCAGAAAAACTTGGGGAGTGACATGGTTTGGCCAAGGTCATGAAATGAGCAACTAGTCAGAGCAAGTTAGCGAGTATAACCCTTTATGTAATCCACTAAAGCGTGCTTCCTCCTGGGCTAACTTTAATGTAAATTGAAAACCTGAACCCAGTTTCAGTGCTTTGTCATTGCCATTAAGGCTGCCTAAGCAGGAGATCTGAATTCCCTGCATGAGCTATGCATTAATATCTGTAACTGTAATCTATAACTTAATTGTATTTATTCTGTAGCAAAGTTTTGTAATTGCAGCTGCCACTTCTTATCTTCATCAGATAAAGGTTGCATTACTCAGGCATTGAACTGGAATACTGATTGATGGTTTCTGAATTAAAAGAATCTATAGAAGGCAGTGTGGGTTTTTTTCTTTGATGCTTATATGGCAAGCACAATTTAGCTAAGAAAATGTGTGTCTCCTGTAGCTTGTTCATGCCTGACCATAAAAGCTGAAATGTCATTTTAATGCAGGGTCTCATCCATTAGAATAACACTTTAAATCAGTTTTGTCAAACAGAAGTAGTCCTTTTACCTCATCTGGAGAACACTTTATAGGGATACTTTCAAATATCTTAGACCTCAAGTTTTCACATACCTCATATGTGGTATAATTTAATGATGGAAAGATTTTGCTTAAAGTTCTAGAATCCACGTGAACAGAAAAAGTCCTATCAGCTGTTGTAATTAGTGCACAATTTTGAATTCACTGTAGCCTTTTAGAAAAAGATTAAAACCATTCTTGTGATAACCTTAAGGACCTAAAGCCACTGACCCGAAAGTACTCTAAATTAGGTCCAGATATATTTATAAAAACACACAATAGTAATCTACCTTTTTGTTTTCGTTCACTATGTTGCTACCAGTGTACAGCAGTTAAAGAACTGTTAATCTAGTCCTAGGAAAATTCCTAACTAGGTGAGTGTATCTGTTTCCTGAATGCTTTCTTTTTGCCATAAATCAGTTCTACTGCTTCAGCTAGAAAAAGTTACTAGCTCAGTAACCCGGAACTAAAATCTTCTAGGTAGCTGAACGCTATCATCCTGTGTTGTTGCATATCTCTTAGAACACAGGTGCAAGTCTCTATTTGCTGTTGAATAAGTGATGGTCTGTGTAGTAAATCTCATAAATTTATTGCTCTCACAGTGCTGTATGGTTATTCTTTTCTGCCTGCACCTCCAGCTCCACAACAGCAGTCCTGCTGTGGGCAAGGTTCTGGCTTCATTCTACCATATACTATTTGAGAAACGAAGCCAGTGTTTAATTCTCCAATGCATCCTGGATCTTGTTAGAAAATAATTTGTTGTACTAACAGTGGCGTTTAGATGTCTGTCCATGCTTGTGGTGGATTTCTGGCTTTAAGTTGGCAGTTATTAGATAGAAATAGCATTTAAGATGTAAATTTATAGTCATCTTTTAAAAAATGTAATTTGAAAAATTCAAATGTCATCTGATGTGGTTAAATGAATCGGTACACTCTGTGTTACTAAAATGCAAATGCAACATACTTGACACTGCAAGATGGCTCTTTAAGCATGTATATAATCAGTAGATGTAAGAGCCATTGGTGGTGGGCCAAGCAATATAACTCAGGACACATCACTGAAGTTAAGATTTCTCCCAGCGATCTGATAGGATAGGTTCTTAACAGCAGTGATGCCATGTAGTTTCAGGAACTGGATGCACATGCATGCAAAGCAGGGGAAGCAACCATTTATATCTGATTTATTGATGGATGTCTGAATTGAAATATGGAATTGATAAATATGGTAAATTCAGTTTTCAATAAAAAGCACCAAAACGTACATTTAATATAGAAGAAGATACAAATGAAAATAAAGTTTCTTAAAATGTGTATTTCCAAAGAAAATGTATAGATGTAGATATAAATATAGATGCAGATATAGATATATAAAAAATACAACAGAATGGCAGACTGTCACTAGAAGAGTAAAAGAAAAGAAAAAGAATTTAACTAGGTGATATCCAAATTGAAAAACTGAGGCCTAAATATAGTCTCAGATTAAGAAAGCATTCCTCAGAAATTTGTTCATGATCATAATGGTACGTTTCTCTAGAGTATATGTGAAAAGCAAGTTAACCAATTGATTAGGAGGGTTACTTTTAAGAGAGCATTTGAAAGTTACTTTTCCAAATTTCCATTAAAAGATTCCCAGAAATGGTGAGAACTATACTAGTGAGTTTTTTCATCTACTAACTGAGTTTAATCTGAAAGGAAGGAAGGAAAGGAAGGAATGAATGAAGGAAGGAAGGGAGGGAGGGAGGAAGGAAGGAAGGAAGGGAGGAAGCAAGCAGGGAAAGGAAGGAAGAAAAGGAAGGAAGGGAGGAAGGAAGGAAAGGAAGGAAGGAAGGAAAGAAAGACAGAGAAAGAGAAAGAGAAAGAAAGAAAGAAAACGAATCCTTACTGATGGATGTAAAATAACATTTTTATCTGTAATCCACTGTATAATTAGTATAACAGCTTGCCTAGAATGTTGCCAAAGAGAACTTAAGGAAGCTGAATGAATAAGGCAGAACAACCATGTTTACTTCTGCCTTGCTAAAACTATTTGGTACTTGGTGCAAAATGAAAGTTATAGTTATTAGTTGTTTGGCTTAACCTTGATTATATGGGAATTTTCAGATGATCTGAGGTTTGAGCAGAGAAAAAACCAATATGGAAACAAGTATCTCCTTTTCATGAACATAGACGCAGACTGTCAGGTGTGTGAAAGCGCTGCAAGTGAAGCATCAGCTTTGGTCCTGTGATAGCAACAATGAAAAAAGTGTTTGAGCTGGGAAGTATTTCTTCAGTACCATTAGACTCCTTATGAGGAGTTTCTGTTCATGACAGAGGGAAAACAAAGTCCTGCGCTGAAATGAAATGTGTTATTGTAAAAATATAGATACCTGGGTAGTTTTCTCTAACTTGCCAAACATAAACAGAAGTCTTTGTAGTAAGCTATGTATCTGTTAGAGGGATGTTTATCATTGCCTTTGTTGCTAGTAAAAGACAACCCTGTCAGGGAAAAGAAAGAGTATTGGTTATCAGAGTATTGTGCTCCATTGCTTCCCAGTTGAAAGACGAAGTTTTTGGGGAGAGGACTGCTGCCTGAATTAGCTCTGTTACCAAGAAATTGCAACTAACAGGCATTTAAAGGTAGAAAAAAAAGGCTGTTAGAAAAATATTCAGCAGGAGAGGGGAAAAAATAATCCGCTTTTCTCCTTGTGACTAATATAGCTACATCTTCAGCCAGCAGTCCTAAGGATTCAAATAGCACCACGTTGTAACAGTGATAGTGGCAAAGTACAACATGGTTGGAAGGTATATGAGCCCTACTAATGGACAGTTGTGAAATTGCTTTATGCCTGCCATTCACTGGAATATGCTCATTGCCTTTGAAGGCTGATCTGCTATCTCTGTTCAACAACATATCCTTCACTTGTGAGTAAAGGTTATATTACTGCGTGGCAATCAGAGATGTCTGAAGTTTCAAAGATGACATATCATTATTATAACCTTTTATATAGCCTCTATTAAATAAACACTCATTAGACTGGGTCTCTAATGAGATGCTTTGAAAGTTCAGATTTATTAAAAGCAGCCCAAAAATGTTCCTTTTCCCCCCATAAACACATTTTTCATTAGTGTCTGACAATGCAGGCTGATGAGTCACCTTTTATCTAGCCAGCACATCTACATAACTTTTTGCTTTCTGTCAGTGGATAGCATTGTGTTTTAATAGCTTTTGTATCAAGGCAGAGATCTCAGTACCTTGCAGAATCCCATTCAAGCACATTTGCAATGCAGACAGTAGATTGAATTTAGATATCTGATTACAACAAGTAGAAATATTTGCATTAATCTTAAACACGGAAATATCTACTTTTGAAATCCTTAGTGTAATTATGGGGAGTTTTGCTATCCTTTCAAGGAAAAAAAGAATGAAAGAAGTGTTACTTCAGCAAATACTTTTATTACAGAGATCAAATTACCAGCAAATAAGGACTGAAATGACACATGGTACAGCTTTACAAGGCTGAATCTTCTAAAGATAAGGAGCACTTGCATCAGAAAGGAAAGGAGTATGAAGAAAGGGAAATCTTGCTGTGCCCAAGCTGTTTCATGAACATTTTTTTTTTGTCCTATGGAATGCACATGTTGCACAACTGCACATAATGTGCTCCAAAAAAGTTGTAGTGAGTCCAGAAAGAGCTTTACTTCACAAAGAAATACCTCTTATGTTAAGTGCCCTTTTCTGTGCATACCTAGTACCTATGTTTTTGTCTTGACTTACATAGACATTCTAGGGGGAGGCATTACCAGGCAAGATAAGAAGTCTGCCATCCTGTATTTAGGCACATGATCTAGTGTCTTGAGGTTTTATGCTTCAGAGATGAACTGTAGTGAAACTTTAGTCAGCTCTGTTATTGAAAGCTGTATTTATTTTGCTATTGATGATTTTGTTGTGGTGGAGCTTTGTAAATTTTCATTGTGCAGGAGAAACTTAAAAGAACAATGTTATTTGGTTTAAATGGGGATATACTGTACAGTTGCCTCCATTTCACTAAGATTTAGGCGTTTCTGCTTCAAATCTTTAGTGTCTGATGAGAGAATCTGATTAATCTGGTATATTTTTTTGTACTGAAAACTGTTCACTTCAGGGACATTTGTGACTGAGAAAGCAACTAGATGTTTCTGAAGTTACACAACCTGTAGTGGGAAGTGCTGCATGACACTGGGCCAGCTTTTCACAGCAATTATGTGGCTGAAAAGGGAAAGAGACTCTCCTAAAAAAATCCACGTGATGTTCAAGCAAATTAGGTACTTGTTAACTTTAACAAACAGTTAAGCATCTGTTAAGGTTTTTGAATGACCTTCAGCAGTTCAAGTGCCTGTTTCTTTGGTCACCAAAATACATTTGGAAATCTAGTAAAAAAATACATGCCATATCATGCTGGGAGTTGGAAACAGAAATGGAATTTTATGTAATGTGATACTTCAAATGTCTACAAGGCAGACTTGGTGTGTGAGAAAAATATGTTATAAAGGATTATACATATGTCGCAAAAAACATTCTCTGAAATAATCCTGCATATGTTTAGGGGAGACATTTGTCTTGTGTTCCATTGCATGAAAGATGAAAAGGAAAGTTTCTAATGGAAATTTGGGGTGTTTTGGTCCCTAAGGAGCTGGAACCAGACCGTTCAGACTATTTTGCTGTGAAACTCTGATGTTCTACTTATTTTCTCTTCTTCTTGATAGAGAATGAGTCATCTGTTTCTGCATCATTTAGTACAGTGTGACATCTAGTTTGCAGTTCTTGTTTGTCTAGCTCCTAAGTCAGCCCCCGTGTCTGAGATTGGCTGAAGCCAGATGAAGTTGGTATGATGTGTTACTGCTGCAGAGTGTTGCGAAAGTCTGTTCTGGGCTTTCTGCTGTTTCTTAGTTATAATAGGGCTAAAACTCACAAGCAGTTATTTCAGAATTCTTTCAGAGTAGTCTGTGAGCATCTCTTAGGAACTGAGAAATTATCTGTGTTTGTGTCTGAAATAATGGAACATATGTGTTTGAATAAAGGAGTAGTGATTACTAGCTTTCTAGCTAGTGGTATTTTAGACCATATGTTGCCCTTAAAAATTGTCCTGAGTAATTAAGTGTTTCTGATGAACACTGGTATCAGCGATAGAGTGGAGAGCACTGACTGCATTACAGTGAACTACATTGTTGGAGCAGCTGCTTGGTAGTGTGTTTGAGTAAGTTCTTTGATGTGTTGCTGCAACATATATAAAATGGTGCTTTTCTCCTCTTTTCCTCTCCAAAAATAAACTTGGAAATGTCAGCATCAAGAATGGCAGCATGTTTCTTGACAGAATAAGTGAAAGATCACAGTCATTTCACAGAAGTACTACTGAAATGTGTTAACTTCTTCTGCATGCCCTTAACATGCCCAGCTGGAGAGAAGTGTTGGAAATTGTAATGGTTGTGGATAATAAGCACTAGTGTCTTTGTAAGAAAAGATAAATTGAATTATGCTGATTTAGAATTGGAGAAGGGGAGCAATAAACTGCTGTGAGTCTTGTTGCACTTGACTGAATGATAAGTTTTAGTGAGCTCACCCCATATGCTAGGGTTCTAAGCCCTAACAAATTATAATGGTGACTGCATTGCATTATAAATACCTCCTTTTTGTAGTGAGTGCACTGACTAGCACTTGCGAAAAAAATCAGTGGGAACATCAGGATGGAGAGGGACCTTTCACTGTAAGTGTAACTTCAAATTCCAGTACAATTTTGCATTAGCTCTTTCTTCACCTTTTCTTGTATTTCAACTCTGCGCTTCTGTACTGTTGCTTTGTGTTTATTAAAAGCTTACATTTATCCCAAAAGTGACTGGAGAGTTTTATGGAAGAAAAATACAGTGAAGGCTATTAAATACAGAGATAACATCTTCTGGCTTGAGCTGCAGATCAGTAAAGGCTAGGAGAACATTGTGGTACAATGTTAGCCATATATGTGGAAATCACAAAGGGTGCTCTTCTGCATACGTGGCACTACAGAATATATCTGAAGATGAAACACTGTAGCAACATTAAAGGCATTTCACAAAGTTAATACCATTCATTTCATAATATTAATTATTATTACAATACCTCTTTAGGTGATGGAATATGGTTTAATTTGTGTTATTTTGTGCCAGCAAAGTATTTTGGTATCTATTAAAAAATCCTGGTTTTCTAGAATACAGAAACAAAAACCAAACAGTCCTTAGACATACAGTCATTCTATACAGATTAGATTAGATTTGCACTCATGTCCAGTCTTCAAGTACGGAGAGAAATGTTTTATACCCTTATTTGCCTCAGTAAACTTAATATGTATATTTTTAATTATTCATATAAAACTGAAACCAAACCATTTTCCAAATGAAATAGCATATGTACAGATTATGCTATTAAATCAAACATAATAAACTTGTTAAAAAACTAGTGCTGCTAATTTTTCTTCTTTCTGACTCTCCCCTCTCCTCCTACGCTTAATAGACCGTCCTGTTTTCTTTACAGATCATGCCACTACAAAGGGTTTCAGTTCTGTATTTGATCCTTTGGATTTGCAGATACTTTATGCTTTTCAAATCCTACTGAAACTTCTTTCATGTTCTACTCTGAAAGCTTTATTTCTTAATCATTGCATGTTCTAAGCACACAACCTGAATTAATCCTTTGCCTGTTTTTATTACATAATGACATGGGTAGATCAGATGGTGAACAGTCATAAATACAATGAAAAAGGCAGCTGAGGGTCACACTTTGATCTTTAATGCTAAAATAGGCTGAAAAACAGGTGAAGAAAAGAGGAAGTATAGGACTCGGAAGTGTCTTTTCTGTGAGGAGTGTCTTAAACTGCTATTAATCTGCTGTCCACTGTGAGTGGACATTTTACTACTTAAAACTGTAAGAATGTTAAGTACTACTAAAAATATGTTTAGATCTTACTAAAGGGATTGGAACCTTGGATTAGCACAACAAAGTTTAAAATAAATGTTTGTATAATTCTGGCAAGTAGGGAATTTGATATTTCCTAACTTTCATGCTATAAAAAGAGTCTTAGTAGTTTTCTTACCTCTAAAAAAGTAAGAAATGTCTTCACAATATGTGAATGAAATTTTTTTCACTTATATCTGTGAAGTAGGAGAGACAGACATATAATCTGAAAAAGTGAAGTAGATGTCGAGAGACTCATCTCAGTATTATCTTGCCCCCCCGGAATGCTAACAAAGATTTTCATAAACTCAATTTCCTAGGTCCTCCAGTATATTCCAGTTGTTTCCGTTGGTTTCTCAACAAGTATTCTCTTTGGACTTGTCCTCATCAGGCTTTAAATACCTTGTCGGATGATGTTGGCTACCATCTGCTACCTTAAGTACTAGAACAGAGGGCAGAATGTTACCATGCATTAAGATTGTTGACTTCAAGGTTAGGCAATTCCTCTAATCTTACTTACATTTTATACCTGATTTGCACAGAGAAGGTAATGTATGCACAGTGATGGACTGCATTTTTCCACCAGTATTCTAGAGCAGTAACACATGGATGTTGTCTACCTTGACTTCAGCAAGGCTTTTGACACTGTCTCCCACAACATCCTCATAGGAAAGCTCAGGAAGAGTGGCTTAGATGAGCGCACAGTGAGGTGGGTCGAGAACTGGCTGAATGGCAGAACGCAGAGGGTTGTGATCGGTGGTG
>VZSC01012889.1:14412-29964 GCA_013398225.1 Steatornis caripensis
GGGGGGGGGTCACTTGCTCAGGGGGAGAAAGCCGTGCCTCGGTTTCCCCTCTCGGTTCCCCTCCCCGAATAATCGGCTCATTGAGTCCGGCCCTTTCCGAATACAAAATGCCTCCCCCCCCCCACCACCACCGCCCCGCTGCCCCCCGCCCGCCCTCTGGGCCGTATTCGAGGCCGGCTTCTGCAGGATCTGTAACACATCGCCAGCGCGCCCAGGATGCAGAAGCATCATCCTAGTAAAGGTCCTTGCTACGGGGCTTGCCTGGGCACGAGGGAAATAATAACCAGGAGGCTGTGTGTGCGTGGGGGGAGGGCTGGACTGGGGGGGACCAGGGAACCGGCCCAAAGCAGGGATCCAGCCTGGGAAAACCCATCCAGTTTAGCAGCAACGAGAGGAAGGAGAGATTCCCGTCGTAGAACTGAACCACGGTGATAGGTGGCAATCCCAGGTCTGCAAGAGGCGAGGCGGCGTGTGCGCATACGTGTTATCCGTTGCCTCCTACCGGGTGTGTTCGAAAGCGCCGAACACAGTTTTTGGCGTGGACCCCAACTGACTCATCCACCAGCGAGCAGCTCGCCGCGAGCTGATGCTTCGAGGGGCTCACCCGACTCCCACGGGACATTCGAGTCGGGGTCCGGCGGTGTATGCCCAGGATGGCAGGCGTGCCGGGGCGCGTGCTGGATGCCGGCGAGCAATCCCTCGGTGCACAGCCTTGTTGTAATGATGTTTTCCAGGCTAACCACATGGCCAGTGGGAAGCTTTCGGCAGGAACCTCCTCCACGGAATAATTCGCACCTAAAGCCCCGACAACCACGGCACTCCCTCCTCCATTCCCAGGATTTGATTTCCTCTAATAGCAGGTTAATGCCAGCTCACACTCTGCCGCTGCCGTTAACCAGGCAGAGCCAAAAATCAGCGAGGATATTAGGGCAGTAAATTGGGGAAAGCGTGGAGGTGGTAAAATGGAGATGGAGGTGTCGCTCCCAGGAAAAACACCTTGGACCAGCACTGTGGGGCCGGCTGAGGTCTCACCTCCGAACGCACATAGCGAATCTGGGGAAGGCGATAAAAGGTATCGAATGATTTCGGCCAGAGGAGGACCTGAATAAACTACAGCAGGGAATAAAACAAGTGGCTGAGCCCTGGACTGGGGAACGCAAGACTGCTCCATCCATGACCTGCTCTTCCCCGCTCCCGTAGGCATCCTCCTGTCACCTCTGTGATGGATACCGGCAGCCCAAGGAGTTTCGGTCTGAGCCAGGTTGGTACCAGATGCTTGAAAATACCCGGTGCTGGAGAGTGGGACCCTGAATGTTGGCACTGCCCAAAACCCCACCTTGGGAAGTCTTGGGAAACATAAATCCCGGCAGTAATGTCTCTGCAGGGATGTCCAAAGCTTCCAGCGCGAGGTTGGAGGCTGGAGCCGCGTTTCCCATCACCTTCTGAAACTCTCTGGATTGTGTCTTGAGAACGTGAAACGAGGAGGGGCCCGCAAGCCCTGCCTCTGGAAAGGGGACAGAAAGGCTCAGCCCTTATGAGACACCCGAGAAGCCAAACCTGCAGCACGCCCCACCCTTTGCGCCTGCTTTCTTTTGCTCCGGAGCCCTGGATAGACATGCTCAGCCGGTCTCATACCGAGGGGCCCCGAGCACCCCCAGCGTAGGGGGCAAAGCAGCAGCTGCGGGGCGGGTGGCCATCCGTCTCGCCTCGCCGCTGCCGTGAAAGCCGCCGTGTTTCCGGCTGCGGCTGGGCGGCGCGGCCCAGCTGCTGGTGGATCCGTCATTTGTGGAAGGAGAATAGCAAGGGAGAGGGTTAGTGTCTTGGGTTTTGTTTTGGTTTGGTTTTTTTAAATTTATTTTCTAGCTTTTATTTGCTGCTTTGCAAAGCCCGAATTCGCCCCCCTAAAGAGCTCTGCACAGGACGCAGCTTTCAGCGGGAGCCTCCCCAAGGCTGCTGTCTCCCACCTGCGCACCCCAGCCCAGGGGTCACGGACCACCCCACTCTCAGCGTCTCGCGTCCCTTGTGACGGCTTTGCGTCCCCTGTCTCCCTGCCGAAGATCTTCTCCTACCTCAGGGTCTCCAGAGGAGTTGGCGGATCCCCAGAGGGTGCCCAGCTTTGGTGCCCCGTTGACGGAGGGTCGGGGTTTCCCCGCAGGGGGGACACGTCCGGAGCATGACGGAGAGAGGAGCGGTTTTATTTCCCCCTCCCTAATCTCTCTCCCTCCCTCATTCTGCAATCTTTATTTATGCCTTTCGTTAGCTCTGATTTACTGGGGATTTTCCCATTGCAGCAGGAGAACTGCTGGGAGGGGATTTCTCTGCAAAGCTTTTGGGCTCACAGGCATTTTATTTTCCAGGGTCGTGGCAGGCTGGTTCCTGCCGGGTGGCTCCTGGCTTGGCAAGGCTTAGCAGGGGATCTCCATGGCTGGGGGTCCCCTCTGGCCCCCCTAAATCTCCCATCGCAGCCCCGAGATGGAGCAGACCCCCATCGTCACGCCGCTGGCAGGTGCCCTTCGCTGCCGAGCCCGCTGATGTATCGCTTCCCCGCCGTGACTCACTGGCACAGATGTAATTTCTAATTAAATAGCGATTCTTTTCAGAGCCATTTATTTCTGTTTCTTTTGTATTTTGATTGGAGTGTCAGTCAGTTTTTCACCAGTTTGTCAATTCCCCTCTCCCTAAAGATTAGCTAGGAGAGATGTGAGAATACAGAAATACGTGTCAGCAGCACCGAGCCTGGGAGCGCCTCAGGTCCCAGCCGCCTGGGGAAAACCGGCGGAGAATACGGTAACAAACTGAGAAGGAGAAAGAAAATAATCCCTCGAGAAGACTGTTTGGAGCAACGTTTCAAAATCTGGTTTTTTCCCCCTTTTCATGGCCCTTCCCTGGCCTGCAGACCCACAAGTCCCATGCTGTCACGTTCCTGTGGCAGCAGGCGATGGATGCCTTCTCCTAGGAGAAATCCCACGGGGTGCTCGTAGTGAAACAGCTTTCTCCTGGATCGACTTTATCCTTGGGCCATTTGAAACACGGGACGCGGAAATTCATCTCTGAGATGCTCCAAAACGCGGTCCTTGACGCTCAGCACGTGGGCTGGGGGAGAACGGGGCTCCTGTCCCTGCTGGGGTCTCCGCTCCCTGGGGCAAGGGCTGGGATGAAATCAAAATCCTCGCACTCAGCGATAATTAGGGATTTTTTGGTCAGACGGTCCATGATGGGCTCTTTGGGGGGGCTTGAGTCTGTTGCTCACCAGAAGAGCCCAGCGGCTCCATCCCTGCCTGCTCCGCCTGCCGTTGGTGTCACGGTCGGCACCCTCAACACCACGCTCCAGCTCCAAGCCGCGCCAAGGAGGGCCAAATCCCCCAAATCCCCGGCGTCCGCTCATCCCAGCGAGCGGAGCATCCTCGAATTTCGACTCACGGCGCGGCCGTCGTGAGCATGAGGACTCAAAACTGCCGCTGGTGTTGAGCAGCAATGGTTTTGCCTCAGGCCACGTGTTGCGGCTGGGTGACTTCAGGGCGACTTGTTGCTTTTAAGTGGGTCAAAATAAAAAAAAAAGAAAGCCCTATTAAAATGGAGTGGCATCGTGGGTGTGACCTGTCAAACCATCTGCGCTGCTGGCAATGGGACACGGGAAAATTCATAAGTGCTTTCCAAAGACGCTTTCCATACGGGAAGCTGTTCCTACCCTGAGAAAAAAAGTTATATTCTAATGAATTTGCATATCTTGATGGAAAATGTCTATCCCATTACATGGGGCTGTTGGCTTGTGTGGGACTGACTTGGCCAGCTCCTGTATAGAGCTCTGGAGCAAATCACCACCCCAGCCGATCGTCCAAATAAACTCAAAGGCACTCAGCCTTCTTCCCCAGGGCTTTTAGCCCAGACGCATCCCACCTGGGGAGGGTGGGACCCTCCATATAAAAGGGTTCAAGGGGCCTTAGTCCCCCCCCACCAAAGGGTCTCGGGGCAAGGGAGTTTCTTCCGTCGCTGAGGTTTTTGGCAAGAGGCGGTTGTCCTCACGTGAGCTGTGGAGGAGCTGGCACCAGTGAGTAACCCCAAAGTGGGGCTCCTCTCCCCGGGCTTTGGTCCCTTGGGTTTATTGCCTGCTTTCCAAACTCCAGAGGCTGTGGGTTCTGACCTGCTTGGAACTGCCTTTATCTAAGCTTTTCTGTGCTAACAGGCTCCCTGTTGCTGCAGGGCTGGGGTGGGCATGGGTGCGGGACTCCCTCTAGCACCAGGCTAGCTGAAAGCCCCGCAGAAAGGCTGCTTTCCTCCTCAACATTAAAACGCTCGGTCTCAGGCGGAGACAGGGCATCCCCGTGACTTCCACCTTGGTCCGGGACTTTTTTTTTTTTGTTATCTGGGTGGCTGGAGCTGGGAGCATCCTTGCTTTCGTGCGCAGTGGGTCTGGGTGTCTCTGGGTTTGAGCGGAAGTGTCGGATCCTCAGGTGACACCTGCGTGGCTTTGCGCCCTTATTAATTTCTCGGTGGGGAAAGCGTGCAGGGCTCGCGTTGAACTATGAAATGAAGTAGGCAGGGAGAGCAAATATTAGTGCTCTTAATGGCCTTTTGTTTTACTAGCAAAACTGCTATTAATCACCCCGGCGAGGGGAGCCGAGTCTGCTCAGGGATGGCTTATCTGTGCAAACAGCGCTGGAAATTAGCAGAGGGGAGACCTCTGACATCTGTGCTGGCGCTCGAGCGGGCAGCGAGCGCGGGGTCTGGCAGAGCTGGAGGTGCCCTACATGGGCCGCCTGAAAAATGCACGTTTTTGGCTTTGCTGGAGAGGTGGAGGTGTCTGCTGGGGAGCAAGAGGCTCCAGTGGAGAGCACGGGGCTGAAAAACCCTGGGTACTGCGTTCTGCTGAGCTGGCAGGTTGCATCAATGCCCCGTGCCTCAGTTTCCCTTTGGTTTCTGTGTTTTGCCTGACAGAGCTTGAGGCGAGCAGGGGAAGGTGTCGGGAGGCTGGCGGGCAGCGGGCAGGCGGCACCGGGGATCGCAGTGAACAGAAGTTGTTCTGGTCTTTAGCCTGAGCTCAGAGTTGAGGCCCTGGGGAGCATCTGCTGGGGGCAAGCGTCAAAGCCTCTTTTCTGCCGGCCTCAGCTTGTACCACCACTGTCTTGTTTGGAGTTTGGTGTGGCGTATTTGAAGCGGAAGCGTTTCATAAAGACGCTGATTTGAAGCGTGGCTCGGCAGGCTTTGTGCTCCTCTGAGGCTGCCCACCTGGGAGGGCTGCGGAGGTACCGGGGCTGCGGCAAGGCTGGGCTTGGAGGAGCCCCAGCGGTGGCCAGGGGCTGTGGGCCAGCGCTGGAGCTCGACGGTGAAGCGGATTTTTCCAGCTGCTTCTCAAAACAAACCTACCCAAGTAAATGCCAGAAAGAAAATAAGCCTTTCCCCAAAGCTTTGGAAGAGGGCTTTCCAGCTTCCCTTGCGCTTTCCTTTCCCTTCGAGGTATGCAACGTCAGCAGTGATGTTCTGTGACCGAAATGCTGATTTGGCCCAAAACTGCATCTCCCCCGCCCTGCTCCCCATTTGACACCTGCTAGGACAGTTATGCCCAAGCAGGATGGTGCTGGGGTGGGACATGTCCTTGGGAGATCCAGGCTTGGTCCTGTCCTCGGGGAGACCCTCTGCAAGGAGAGTTCCCAGCAGACGGACCCGACCCGCGTCAAGGGGACCTTGCGCTAATCTCATTTTTGTGTGTTGCAGAGTGCCTGCCTGCAGGATTAGGCCAACTCCTCGGGCTTCATTTACATTTTTAAAAGCCTTGTCCATGACCTTCGCCGAGCTTCTGGCTCTCCTCCCTCCTCCGGAGCTCTGTGGGGCCGAGGCTGTGCCGGCGAGGGCCAGACGTGCTCTGGCATGGCCGGGCTGGGGAGGTGACCGTAAATAGGAAGGATAAAATCCATGAGTTTACGGATGTGCGGCTTTGTGGGCTTTGAAGACCCCAAATGATTTAGGGTGTCTCCAAAAGCAAAGTTCAATTTGCAGGGCCAAGTCAGAGCCAGCTGAGCACCCCTTGGGGCCAGAGATCCCGGCCCCAGTGATGCTTGCCGAGATGACCGGGATTTAAGGATTTCTTGATGTTCCCCGATAACTTCAGCCCAGATCCCGTTTGCTTCCTTGTTTGTTTGGGTCATCGTGGTGCTGCAATGGGGAGACTGAGTCCCTGGTTGCTGTATGGGACCATCGCGACGGCTGGATGTAATTACAGCATCTTCTCCCGCAGGGCTGGTGTCTCGGTGTTGAACCCGGCGATGTGAGAGCGGAGCCCTGGCAGGGGAAAGGTGACCTTGCTTGTGTTGCATGGGAAGGCTTCCCTTTCAAAGCCTTCATGATTTATGGCGTGCCGTGATAAATAATTAATCAGGGGGACCTCTGGCCCCGAAGGGCAGCGGTGCGGTGAGCACGCTGCTGCAGAGCTGGCTGCGGGCACAGGGATGCGGCTGCTTCTGGGGCAGGACTTAGGAGGGGAGACAAACCCTGCTTGTTTAGGCCATCACCTCGCTCTTACTTCACCAGTCAGAAGCTGTTGATACCTACCTGGAAATATTAATATTAATGGAGTAATTGATTAATATTAATTACCGTTAATATTAATTACCGCTCCTGCTCACCCGGCAGTGCCCGTTCCTGTGGTGCCTGGTCCAGGAGGGTCTGAGCCACCCTGTGGCGCTCCAGTTGTGATTCACTGGTTAGCCAAAACAGAAATTTCTATCAAAATTGCTTTCAAACTAAATATTTTTTTTTTTGTAACAGGAATGGAAAAGCAAAATCGCAGGGAGTTTCTGAATGCAAATCTCCTTTTCTGTGGCGGCGGCTTGTTTAAATGCTGCAGAGAAACAGCGCTTGGCATCCTCCAGGCACAAACAGCTCTTTGCAACTTGGACAAAGGCATGGAAATTTGGGGGTTGCCAAGCGTTCTGTGGGGCTTTTTGGGCTGAATTTTTTTTTTTTTTCCCCCCTGGAAAACTTTGGCTGTCTCTGCTCCAGGGCCCTGCTTAGCATGGTGAATTTGCAAATGAAAATCCTTTAAGCTCGGCAACAACCAAAGGGTTTTGTGCCTTGGGGCTGAGTGAATCCACTAAGGTGATGCATGGCAGGCCGTCATTAACCCCAAACGTTACTGGTGGTGTGGCTTTGGGGGGCAGATGTATTAAATCAGCTTGGTTTCATGGCGGGATTAATTAGCAGGGGACGGAGCTGCCCAAGGTGGTGGGAAACTCTAGTTATAATGCGCTTTTTCATGTTGTATCCCTTGATTGCGCTTGCCGAGATAACCTTGCTCGTTAAAAAAGATGAAGTATGGCACTATGCCCTGGCTGTGGCTTCGAGTGTGGGCTGGGTGCTGGGCAAGGGCAGGGTGTCCAGCACAGCCTCATACAAGACAGCAGAGAATCTTCCCTGCCGTTTGAGTGACTTTAAAGGCCAGGCATAACCTTAAAAAGAAGGTCAACCCCCCATTTTTCACCTTCTTGTGCTGCCAGTTTATGGCACAGCCTGGTCCCGTGTCTGCTTGGGGCATCCCTGGCCAGGCTAGGGGGGAATTTTAGTGCGGGATTCTTTGGAGCAGGGATGATCTCAGCAGTGTTGGGTTTCCATGACGACCTGCACAGCATCCCTGGAGCCAGGATCGCGCACAAATGCACACCCCAAGATGCAACTACCTGGAAATTGGGGGGGGGGAAGCTACGGCTTTGCTGAGTCACTGCTGGCTCGTGTTTATAGGCACTGGCAAAGCTCGCTTCGGGATGCTAATAATATATTTTGTTAATCAGAGGCCACAGCAGAGAGCTTCTTGCCTTCTAATTCCCTGCCGTGGCCGAGCCAGGGCTTGCTAATAAACAACAATGGTGCTTTTGAGAAGGGGAGGGGGGGGGAACCCAAGAACTGCCCCCCCAAATCTCTGTGAGCTGTTGGGGAGGAGGAAGGGGCCTGAAAATCCTGCTTGGCTTTGGGCTGCGACACTGGGAAAACCCTTTCTCTGCGCCTTTCGATGCTGCAGGGTCCGCCCATCGCCCTCCACCGTGCTGCATGGACCTGTGCATGCAGCTGGGCTGGAAAACCAGCAGCAACGAGGCCAACTTTTGCTCTGGACTTTATTGTTCCGAAGCTGGCAATGGGCTCCTTGCGCTGCTTGTCCCTTCCCTTGGGTCACCCTGTGCTGTTGTCCCTGCTGCCGCCTTCACTAAACCCACCGGGAGACGACCGCCCCAGGAGGGGAGTTTCAACGTGGCTGTTGATGTTTTGCAGCAGCTTTTAAGATACAGCAGCGGTTTTGCATAAAATATCCTCCAGATGAATATTTTAAATGGACTTTAGCAAGATGCTAATGGATTTTCACAGTTGATGAAATTAAGGCCGTGTTCCTTCAAACCTCGAAGAGCTGACTTTGGAGGGCTTCAGGCTTTTTTTTTAATTTTGCTGCTTTTTTGCAATTCCTTCTTGGGTTGATGTTTGCTCTCCTCCTTCCGTTAAGAAGTGTTCGTTTTGGCGATGGAAAGGGGCAGCGCAACGCCTGCCCTGGTGGGGTGCTCCTCCTAGGCAAGGTCTGTGGCTGGGAACACCATCTCAGCCCGCCAGAAGAAGTATGAGGAGCTGCAGACAGGGTTGCGTTGGGTTGGGTTTGGCTTGGCAAGGCACCATCCATCTATCAGCCTGGTGGGAAGCCTTTGTGGCCTACAGAAGCTTGGGATTTCCAGATTGTTTGGGATCACCTCAAGAGCTTAGGAAATTAAGATGAGTGAGGTTCTGCGCCCGTTTCCCAGCTCTACCGGGAAACGGGAATAGTGGGCTTTAGATGTCCATCCCTTGACCCTCACTGTGCTCCTTGCCCTTTCCACCATCCGCTGTTGAGACCTGGTCCTCATGTGGCTGTGGTGACCTTGAGTTTCTGTTGGCTTATAACCTGCTCCTTGTGGGCTGGTTTAAAAGCGAAAGCTGGTGTTCCTGGGCCAGATGAGCTGCTCAGGGATGCGCGCTCGCCATGAACGGTGTGAAGGAGGAACTTAATTCCTCTGCTGATGAGCCTGGGAGGGTTTAAGGGCCCCTGCAAGAGTTGTATCATGTCTCAAAGTCTTTCTTACTCCAGCACTGCCTGTGGAGGAGAGGCTGGGGCAGGGAGCTCGATGAGCAGGTCTAGATGATGTTGAGAGCCCACCAGAACAACGTGTGGCCTCTACTCCCTCTCCTTCCCCCATCTCGAGCCCTTCCAAGAAGAAACAGGGACCCTGCAGGGCATGGGACAACCTGAGACCCTCCCAGCTGCTCCCCAGCTGCAGTCATTCATAGCTTTCAAAATCATCCGGCACATGTTCCAGCTTCGGTCTCCTCTTTGTTAGAAGCCTTTTGGGACAGGCTGAACAAAATACAGCTGGCTGCTTCTGAGCTTTGGGGAAAATAGACATAAATAATGCTGTGACTTTTTTTTTTTTTTTTGCTGAAAGGTCCTGTAAGGGATGGGATGCGGATAGGATGCCGTGAAGAAGCTCTCCTGACCCTGGGCACGCTTGACTCTGCTCTTCTTGGTGTGCTTGGCGAGGATCTGCTCCTCCTTGTGAGCTGCAATGCGCTTGATGAAAATGCAAAGGATGTAAATCCTTGTAATTTGGAAAGGATTAGACAAATTTTCCTGAAGCCTTCTTTGCTTCAGAGACGATGGCGAGATGCGTGCGCTGGTGCCTGAAACTTCAGAAAACATCTCTTTAGTTCACCGGGTTCAACCTTTCCGACTCAAAGATGTTTGCTACAAGGCTTGGATTACCCATCGCTATCTGCCTTGCTCTCTCTCTCTCCGGTAAGAGCCAAGTGCTTAAGTATAGAAGCATCTGCAATATATATACATTGCTTCCCTTAAAGCTCGTAGGAAAAACGGGATCGTTTGTTTAAACAGCTTTGTGGGTGTGTGGGAAGGAGCGAGGCAGAGTGCTGTGTGTTTGGGTGAGGTGGGGAGCTGCTGCTGGAGCGTCTGAGCTCTCACTCGTCGGGGCGTGTGTGTAAAATTGCACACGCGTGTGTGTGTGTGCTCGCATCACTCGGAGTTTTGGCTGTGGTTGAGTTTCAGCTCTGGGGGTGATGATCTGGTGTGCTGCAGGGTGTCAGTGCTGCTGGTGCAGCTGGCGGATGCTCTCCCCACCCCGACAGCAGTGTATCTGTTCCAGCTCACAGCAAAAGGAAAGCACCAGGCCTCCCCATGCTGAAAGGCAGACAAAATTAACCCTCGTGTGGGGCTTGGTGCCCCGTGACAGTCCTACAAGCTTCAGGCTGTGCCATCAGCTTGTATCAGGGCTTTGAAGAAGCTGTGGTTGGGCAGCTTTGCCGCGCGCGGGGTGCGCAGCACCTTGTAAACCCCCGGGGGCTGTGGGTGGGTCCGGCATCTTGGTGTGACATCCTCTCCTCAAAGCATCGCGTCTCCTGGAGGCGACAAACTGCACACAAAACGAGGCGTCCTCCCGTGGGATTCGGGTGCTCTCTGGAGCCTGGTGGGCTGAGGGCGCTTAGCTTTGGCTTTGGTTGTAGATTGCCATCTCACCGGGGTTTTCTTCCCTTGCTCTTGCACTCGAGCCCCTCCCTGCCCGACTCAGGAAGGGAGAGAAGGTGCTGGGACCAGACGGGAGGGCTGGTTTTATGTTGGAGGCGCATCCTATCTGCCCAGTGGGGAAACCCCAGGGTTGCTGAGGCTGCAGGAGGAGGAGNTTTGCTTCAGAGACGATGGCGAGATGCGTGCGCTGGTGCCTGAAACTTCAGAAAACATCTCTTTAGTTCACCGGGTTCAACCTTTCCGACTCAAAGATGTTTGCTACAAGGCTTGGATTACCCATCGCTATCTGCCTTGCTCTCTCTCTCTCCGGTAAGAGCCAAGTGCTTAAGTATAGAAGCATCTGCAATATATATACATTGCTTCCCTTAAAGCTCGTAGGAAAAACGGGATCGTTTGTTTAAACAGCTTTGTGGGTGTGTGGGAAGGAGCGAGGCAGAGTGCTGTGTGTTTGGGTGAGGTGGGGAGCTGCTGCTGGAGCGTCTGAGCTCTCACTCGTCGGGGCGTGTGTGTAAAATTGCACACGCGTGTGTGTGTGTGCTCGCATCACTCGGAGTTTTGGCTGTGGTTGAGTTTCAGCTCTGGGGGTGATGATCTGGTGTGCTGCAGGGTGTCAGTGCTGCTGGTGCAGCTGGCGGATGCTCTCCCCACCCCGACAGCAGTGTATCTGTTCCAGCTCACAGCAAAAGGAAAGCACCAGGCCTCCCCATGCTGAAAGGCAGACAAAATTAACCCTCGTGTGGGGCTTGGTGCCCCGTGACAGTCCTACAAGCTTCAGGCTGTGCCATCAGCTTGTATCAGGGCTTTGAAGAAGCTGTGGTTGGGCAGCTTTGCCGCGCGCGGGGTGCGCAGCACCTTGTAAACCCCCGGGGGCTGTGGGTGGGTCCGGCATCTTGGTGTGACATCCTCTCCTCAAAGCATCGTGTCTCCTGGAGGCGACAAACTGCACACAAAACGAGGCGTCCTCCCGTGGGATTCGGGTGCTCTCTGGAGCCTGGTGGGCTGAGGGCGCTTAGCTTTGGCTTTGGTTGTAGATTGCCATCTCACCGGGGTTTTCTTCCCTTGCTCTTGCACTCGAGCCCCTCCCTGCCCGACTCAGGAAGGGAGAGAAGGTGCTGGGACCAGACGGGAGGGCTGGTTTTATGTTGGAGGCGCATCCTATCTGCCCAGTGGGGAAACCCCAGGGTTGCTGAGGCTGCAGGAGGAGGAGCACGCCAGGACCAGAGCCGATCCAGCGACATTTGCGTGCTCCCTGGTGCACCCCCAAAATGAGTGTACAGGTACGTTGCAAATCCAGCAGCTTAGAGACGTCCCACAAAACCCACCCAGCCCTCACAGTGTGCGTTTTGAGTCTGAGACCCCCTCAGCCTGGTTCCACGCAAAGAAGTGGTAAGGTGCTGGGGAGAGATGGGAGCTCAGAGGACACGCTGCCCTTACTGCTGGTGTTGCAACTCTGAAGACCAAAGCTTGTGAGATGTCTCCTGGACCTTGTCCTTACCCATCTCTTCCTCCTGCAACAGCTCTGGATGCTTTTCCCTGCTCAAGGAAGAGTTGTGCAGGGAAGAGGCCCCCCGAGAAAGGGGCAGTCCTGGTCTTTCCTGCTATCAAAAAATGGTTGAAACCCTTAGCTCTGGTGAAGTATCCCAAAATGAGAATGTCTGGGACGGGCTCTGGGAAGGAGACATTGGGCTGTTTGTCCCAGCAGTGTCCTCCAGTGAGCTCAGGGGCGAGGAAATGCAGACAGGGATTTTTTTCCCTGTCCTCTCCAGCTCCCTTGTTTCTGTTACAAAAAAAAAATTGAGTATTTTTAGAAACTGTTTGAGTACGTATAAAAGGTGACCGGCCGAGGCTGTGCCATCTCTCCCGGAGTAATGCTACAGTGTGGGAATTATCCCTGACCCCTGGGATCAGCATCTGTCCTGAGATGAAACAAATCACGAGGGCTTAAAAATAGCTCCGAGAGGGTTATGTCATGCCACTAGAAAAGGAAGGAGAAGCGGGCGTGAAAAAAAGCCCCAAACTCCACACAACTTGGTGCCTCCAGCCCTGACTCCTCTGGTAATTACCTGAGCCCGTATCCCTCTCTCTGCGCATCCCTTATGGGAGACTCATCCTGAGGTCATGCCTTCCCTGGGTTGGGAAGGCGCAGTGGAATAGCCAAAAATGAGTGTACTGGGCTGGTAAGGGGAAGGATTGAAATAACGTGAGCCTGTAAAAACACGTCCTCATGTCCCGTGCTCAGTCTGCTTGTTTTAATATTCCCCAGCTTCTGCTGCTGAGTGTATAAAAATAAAAACTTTTTCAGGTTTTTCCCTGTCCGGAGACATGAAATCTGTCCTTTTCAAATGCTTCCTGATGGTGTTCAGAGCTGGATTAATTTTTCCAGTGTGCTGCAAGCTCTGATCTGCCTGGAACAGATGCCCAACAGGCTGCCCTGCATAGGGACAGCTATCCTGGGCTTCAAGAGGGCACGTTTCCTCACTGGCGAAGAAGTTGAGACCAACTTTGGGTTATTAAGTGGTATTAGAATGGCTTTTAAGTAGTAGAAGACATTTACTGCTGGCAGCTTGAGCTTAGGCAGGAGTGGAGCAGCTGGAGCGTGATGTGGTCTGGGATCTGAGCGGTGGCGTAGCACCTTAAGGGATGCAGGAACAGACAACGCGACAAAAAAACCCCCAAACCCTGTTGCCCTAATCCTGTGTTTGCAAAAGGGCTGTGAGTGCAGGTTCTGGCTGCTCGATGGTGTTTGTTGTCCCTGGGCATGCATCCCTCCGGCGCTGGACGAGGAAGCTCGGGCAAGCAGTGGTGGGAGCAGGACCAGCCCGTCCTGAGCCGCAGCAGGTGCTGAGTGTCCTCTCTGCTTTGATGCTCTATTTTTTTTTTTGCCATGCTTTGTGCTGGGGTGTTGCTTGCATTAGAGTTGCCCAGTCCTCACTGTGAGTGTTGCATCTCCATGAGATCCTTTAATTTGTGCCTTCCCTGTGCTGAGTGTGAGGACCAGCCCCTTCTCCAGCCGTGGGAGCTCCCAGGGCTGGGCAGGCAGGTCCCCGGGAGACACCTCAAGGTAGAAGAACACTCCGTTCCCACCTTCTTATGTTATCAGCACACGACTAAGGCAAGGCAAATAAAATGTTTACTCCTAAGCAGTGTTTTCCACTTGCTGGCCTGCCCGAGTCAGGGGCTGTGATTTGTGTCAGCAGCAGCAGCTCCAGGCAAGAAGGACGTTGCGAAAACATCTCGAAATGAGATTTTTTTTTTTTGTAACTTCCCTGATCCAAGAAGTTGCATGCTTTTCCCTGCTCTTTACCCTGAAGCGTGCATCTTCTTGCTGCAAGGATGAAGAGGAGAAGGCGGGGGGAGGAAACAAACCCGTGTTTTGGGGGACAGAGGCTCACTCCCGAAAGACCTGAGGGCTGCCAGGGCTCAGCGTTGCGGGGTGCTCGGCTGTTCGGTTTTCTCGGCCTTCGCAGGTGGAATAAAACCCAATACTTTTGGCGAGAGAANGATTTTTCTTTTGTAACTTCCCTGATCCAAGAAGTTGCATGCTCTTCCCTGCTCTTTACCCTGAAGCGTGCATCTTCTTGCTGCAAGGACGAAGAGGAGAAGGCGGGGGGAGGAAATAAACCTGTGTTTTGGGGGACAGAGGCTCACTCCCGAAAGACCTGAGGGCTGCCAGGGCTCAGCGTTGCGGGGTGCTCGGCTGTTCGGTTTTCTCGGCCTTCGCAGGTGGAATAAAACCCAATACTTTTGGCGAGAGAAAAGTTGGACTGCGGTAAGAGGAGGGGCGGTTGGGTTGTCCGAGCAGCCCAGAGCATTGTGTTCTCCTTTTGCCTTTGAACAGATGTGTATCATCGTGCCTGCTGCAGCGCAAAATAAAAAATAGGGCCCGGCCAAATGCTTTTTCAAAGGAAATAATCTTCTCGTGTCGTTCCTACCTTGGGAAAGAGCTTGTTCCCTTTCCTTCCCCCTAGCAGATGCCAGCAAAACCAGCCTGTTTCCCCCAGAACATTATTTCCAAGCAGGGATACGTAGAGACAGGAGGATTTTTTAGCTGGCTTTTTATCAGGGCGAGTTAAATTCTTTGGAAAACGGCACCTTACGTGACTTTGCAAGGTCTGGCCAGGCTGGCGGTGCCAGGGAGCAAAGCCAGCCCCTTGGATGCGCCTGCTGGGAAACGTCACCTGGGTGTAATGACCTTGGCTCCGGTGTCGGCAGGTCCCTGCGTGGGGCGTGCTGCTGTCCTGGCTGATGCAAAGGCTGGGACACGAGCAGGTTAGCGAGGCTCTGGCGAGCCCGAAAGCAACCCTCGATGTAAAAAAAAAAATAAATCTTGGATTTCCTTTTGCCTTTGAGTTGCAGGGGAAGCAGGAGGGGAGAAGGATGCTGTGCGCGGGCAACATGCCTCTATCAAAATTCAGATGGCCTGGGCGAAGGTGTACCTGGCCAGGGCTGAATGTGCTTTGGATGGTGGTTTTATTTTTCTTTTCCTCTCAGCAAAATTGCAAACTGCTTGCTGATGGATGAAAATGTCAGGTCAGCATCTCCTTCCCCAACCTGCCTGGGGAAACGGTGTTTTGCCCTGTGCGGGGAGGAGCTGGGACTCTGGAGACCCTTGGTGCACAGTGAAGGCCGGCGGTTGGATCAACACTTTCTTCCCGGCATCTTGGGTCGTGGTTTGCTTCTGGCTTGTCCTGGGGAGGTGCGGGGTGGGGGGCTTGGGTCGGTGAGAGGCACACGCCTGACACAAGAGACACCACGTGGTGCTTTGTGGCCCTTGCAAGCAGCATCTGATGGTCCCTAGAGGGTCCGCGCTGGNATGGTGGTTTTATTTTTCTTTTCCTCTCAGCAAAATTGCAAACTGCTTGCTGATGGATGAAAATGTCAGGTCAGCATCTCCTTCCCCAACCTGCCTGGGGAAACGGTGTTTTGCCCTGTGCGGGGAGGAGCTGGGACTCTGGAGACCCTTGGTGCACAGTGAAGGCCGGCGGTTGGATCAACACTTTCTTCCCGGC
>VZSC01012891.1:0-51666 GCA_013398225.1 Steatornis caripensis
TGTTCTAACTTTTCCAACCCATAAGTTTCTTTCCCACCTTTTAAGGAGGGAGGGTGTTAAAAAAGAGCATCTGTTGTCCGTTTAACAGCCAGCCCAACTTTAAACCGTGATGCTCCAGTACTGAACTGAAGCCATAAACGTGCCTTTCTTCCACGGGAGTGTGACAAACTTAATAGCTAACTAGCTATCTAGCTAACTATTCTTAGTCTCAGTGTAGAGCGAAGCCTTTCAGTCATTATTCAAAAATAGAAGATTTATAACATCAAGAAAGGGTAGTGTTTACTATAAGTAAACACAAACCCCAAATGTTATACTCTGATTAAAAATACAGACTTCCAGTGTATTAACACACGATCCCTTCCCTCTTTTTCCAGTTTCAGGTGGAGTCAGATGTTCTTTGACAATAGTTTTCCTAAGGTAGCAGGGTGTTTTTTAGTGCTGCTCTTTTTTTTTTAGTGGTAGAGGTGGGAGAGGGAACTGACAATTCTAACTGCTAGCAGCAGCGGTTATGCTTTTGACCATTCTGTTTCAGAACACATAGTAAATAATAAAATGTCTCTATGGAAGTTTGTGTTAATAATGAATATCAGAAACATTTTAGTCGTGAAGCTCTGTTTTGGCTTTAGCAGGGCCTGTCAAACCAGAAAGTCCAATATGAGGCTGTAACCTGTAGCACAGTGCTCTCACAGAGCACGGAGGTGCATCGTTCAGTTTGCACGGTATCTTGTTTGAAGAATCTGGATCCCCAGAGAGCCTTCCCTACAGAGCCTACCCCACTGTATTATTCCTTAAATTCAGTAGTGCATTGGATGCTTTCAAACCAGCATGGGCTGATCTAACAAGAGAATAATCTATTTCCTCCATAGAGGAGGACTTTGTGAAGAAATTTTTCTTCAGAAATTCAGGCTTTACTATAGCAAAGGTTGAAAAAGTTTTATTTTTCAGCCAGGAATAGAGGGAAAACTGATTCACCTTCCATCCACATTTGTTAAGCACCCTAGTCCGTACAGAGAGAGCTGCTGCACATAACAAAGCCTATCTTCAGCTTTTAATTCTAGCTCTTTCTGCAGTCATTTCTTAAAACACCCGTGGTGCCCTTTCATCCATTGTTTCTTTCAGAGTTACTGACCATCAGCGTAGTTGGCTGAAGCCTGGTGTGCCAGTGAGCCCAGCCAACAATTTTAAGCTGCATTAGTTTGCTCTACAGTCTCTCTCAGAACTGCTCACCTGCTGTGGTAGTTCCTCATGCAGGCAATGGTAGGAAATCGCAACAACTGAATTATTTCCCTCTATTAAAAATGTCAGTTTTTTTTTTTTTTCCATTTGAAAACATACCATTCAGAAAATACAGGAACAAGAGCAATTAATGTGTCGGGCCATAGACAATCATGCACCACTGAAATAACTCTGATAGTTGATGTTATTTCCCCTGTGGTGCCTTGCTCCCTCTCTGCTGCCAGAGGTTACTGTCTCCGAAGCTGAGTGTCTGGGATGCAGCATGTAAGTGCTCCTCGGTTCACTCCCTGGCAGCTTACCCGAGCATCTGCCACAGCAGTTTGAATTAGCCTGCCAGACTCTGCACAGAGCTAGCTGAGCACAGATGTATATTCCATCCAGTAGTGAGGGTAATCATTTAGCTGTCGGTCCCTAGGTAACACCTAGGAACACTGACAATGTGCACAGCGACAGCCTTTTGGGAAACATGTGGCCTCACCTTTGTGAGACTGCCACCACCCTGGACATGCTCTGGTTGCCTCCACCAGCACCTTTCTCGGGTGAAGTGACTTCAGTGTCTTTTGAGGAATAATCTAAAGAGCATTTTGCTTCACCATTTGCATTTAACTTAGATTTAACGATTATACCGAGAATTTCCTTTGCTTGTCTTATCTGACCTTAGATTATGTACCTACCCAACACCTGCTGAGAAACTGTGAGGATGCTGTCCATTTCTCTATTGCTTTCAAACACTAACTACAGATGAGCAGATTCTGCTCATCTCTCAAATGAAAGGCAATCATCTGCATGAGGGAGAGGCACTGTATGTTTTCTATAATGTCACTGACTTATGTAAAAAAAGTTAAATACATTTGGCTCAGTACATTTCCCTAGGTCTTTGTGGAAGAAATTGTCCTCTTCAGTAGAATTTCACAGGAGTAAACATAGTACGACATGAGCAAGGAAAAATTCCTGGGTTTTACCTTTAGAACAGCACATATAGTGTTGCCACTTTTATGTTCAAACTATCAATTCCGGTTCAGAGTGTATTATCTCCCATAGAATACAAAAGTACATTAACATGAATGTGCAGATAAGAACGCATTTCTTGTAAAATGAACATAAAGCAACATAAAAGAATACACCAAGCAAAGTATCTTGAATGTATCAAGAGAGTAATATTTCAATGTTTTTCCCCCTGCTTATTTTTTATGAGTTTTGACTCGAAAGACCAAACAAGAATTCTATTAATGAGATCAAATATTCTATGTTAATTATTCTGCCATTTTCTAGTAACAAAAGAATGCTAATATGAATGTACTTCTGAAATCTAAAAATGTAAATTAATGTATAATGAATACCACAAAGCACTGTAGCTAATAAAAGATCAAACTTACTAGAAAGCCTGTAGCAGGCTTCAAGGCAGTCTGCTAAATTAGAAAAACACTTAGTTTAAAGTTAATAGTAAGTAGTAGGTAAATAGTCTAAATTGCAAACAGGGATAACTTTATAGAGAAAATAGGTTAAATGACTTTTCTGCTTATGTTTAGGGCTACGTAGTCTGATCTCCCTGATTCCATCTTGTTAGTTTTCACTGGTTTTCACTCAGTAGTTCCCTTAATTTTGAAGTTCAATATCAGAATGGAATCAAACTTCAGTAAACATTACTGGAGCAGAAAGTCTGAGAATGTTGGATAGGCAGCTGCCGTTTTCTAACTTTTCCATAGGATTTTTATAGGCTTTGTATGCTCATGACAAAGATTTATAGGACAATTTGAAATCAATGGCAGAGCTGCCACTGACTTTGGGGAGCCTGGGAATTCACCCTTGACAGTCAAGTTAAGCTGAAAAAATGGAAAAGCAGAGATATAGTCGGAAACTGAGAGATCTGATTTTCAGAAAATGCTCAGAACTTGACTTCTGACAGGCAGGCCCCAGTGCTATGCTTCAAGTCAACCACTAGATCATCAATCAATGATTGAAAAAATCAGATTTATTTGCTGATATTATGCATGCTACAGGAACCAAAATTTCATCTGGGATGTGGAGGAGATGGGGGAAAATAGAGATTTTGGTTGTCATGAAACTTGTAAGTATTACAGATTAAAATCAGGAAGGAAATGTAAGAACAAACGATCTAATTTTGGCATGGCAGTGTAGCATCCAGGAAGACTATGTGCCACAAAAAATGGCACTTAGAATGTACATGGGGAGAGTTAGGCACCCCAACCTGGCAGAAATCAGGCAGCCAACCAAGGCTAGGGACAGCCTTTAGAAAAATGCAGGGGGAAAAATCCGAATGTTGAAGTTTGCCAGTCTCCTCCTGCAGGTAAGGATCTCTATCCAGGCAGGACTGAGATCCCAGAAGTTTGTTTTGAATGTAGGTGCTGGTTACCTTTCTTTAAATAAGAGCAGATTTTTCAGTTTGGATTTTTTTTTTTTCATGTCATTCACTGCAGGCAAAAAGTAGAAATGTACTGAGCATACATGAAGGAAATAAGTTGATGTGATTCAGACTTTCTGTTCCTGCCATGGAAGCTCTGTAGGACTTGCTGATCTACAGAGGAGGCTAAAGGAAGCAAGTCTGCCCAGGTAAGCTCAGGTAGGAGTTCGCCTGAGAGCTGGAGTTTCTGCTTTAGACCCAAGGGTTATTCACGTGATTTGTGCTAGTCACATACCATCTGTGGAGCTGGGACTAGGCAAAAAGATGAGTCTTCACTATAGCACCCACTGAAAAGAAAGGCCTAACAGTGTCCTGCTGTTGCTTACAGATCCCTTCCCAGGACATGGGAGTGAATCTCCTCAGCCCAAAGCCCAAATCAACGCTTCATCTCTTATGAATCTGTGAGCGTGTAACCATTCGGCTGTGGTTGGGTTGAGGAATGAAAGAGCGTAACCTGGTCATGTTTTAAAAGAAAGCAATTGTCAAAGCAGTGTTTGAGAAGCACGACTTCCCCAGTTCCTCGGAAGACCTCCCAGAGAAAGGCAGCAGGATACCTGGCTTCTCAGACAGCAGAGACGTGAGAAGGGCACCAAGTTGCTCAGTCCTGTCAGGACCGAGGTGCTGCTGCGGAGTGGGAGAAGCAGCTCTGCAGTGGTCTGAGCTCTGCAGGATCTGAGATAGAAACCTTTTTTGATGCGTGGGCAGTTTTCAGAGATCAGGCAACAGGAGTTTTCAGAACCACAGCTGTGTGCACACTGAAGTTCACCTGAATTCTCCTTTAAGTGTTTGCATCTTTCTTTATGTGTGGCCTGAAGTTTCGTATCCACTAAAATTATGGGGATTAAAATCTAATTATTCTATTGTTGCTAGTTCTGAATTTAAAATGATCTCTCTGGCAGTTAAAAAGAACAGCTAATCATGTCAATCCACTCGTGCATAAATACATGGAGGTTAGCAGAACCATTTTGGGGTCTAGTCAGGCACATCTGGACACGTAAGAGGCATCTTTTAATGCTCCCCGTTGATTTCAAGGATTAGAATTTTAATAGCCAAGGGAAAATGTCATGAATTTTAACTTTTGAACAAATGACTGAGAGAGAAACCTGAGAATGTGTAAATTGGCCAGGTGCTAGCTAGCTCTGATTACTGCCATTTGCACAGAAGTGCCCGCTGGTAAAGCTGAAGCAATTTAGCTGTTCGTGAAATAAGGAACTATATTTGAGTGTTTCATACTTTTGGATTTTCCATGGGGAAAGATGATGCACAGAGAAATTTTTCTACAGAAGGATGGGGCACAGATTTATATGTGACATTTTTTACGGTTATATTTGCCCCCAATTTTAGACCTCAGATAAATTCCATTTAAGATTTATGCTTCAGCTGTGAGGACGAAGTGGTCTTATGATAGACAGAAGTACGATTATTCAATTTGGAGGAGAAGGCCCCCAGAATACCAGCACTGATTTTGCAACTACTGGAAATAAATGAGTAATGCAAAGTAGGATGAGGGATATGGAGAAGAGGGCTCAATTTAGCAATCTAGTACTTCCAGAAATTACTTACCAAGTCACAAAGCAAAGCCCTGCACAACTAAGTCTAGGTGCAGAAGGGGAAACCATACATATGCCATTTCAAAGTTACCACCACATCACCAGGTTGTCAGGGAACTGTTCTCCAGCACACTTGCCAAAGCAACACACCAACTGCTTGTGATTCCAAACACACCTTGGGCTAGATTCACCTAGGCTGATGGAGTCCATTACAGCACTAAGGTGTCTAGCACTGAGGGAGAGCAGGTGGATGTATGTGTGTGTTTGTCCCTCTTAGTGTAACACTTAGCTTTATTGCAGAAGGAAATCTTGTGTTCATGAAGGACTTCACAGCAGCCAGTGAGAGGTACTGAACTGTTACTATTTAGAGTACTTTCCAAAGTCTGAAATAAACCATTTCTCCAGTTGCTGTGATGACAGTACCCTTTAAGCCAGAGCCACCTGACATGTGGAGGAGTTGGATGCTGTGAATAGGGTAGCTGATTCCCTGCAGATGCTACTCTGTTAAATGTCTGGAATATGAACCATGCAGGGAAGGATCCATAAGGATGGAGCTTATAGCCCCAGAAATCATTTTCCTAGTGATCTCAGTCTCACTTACAAAGGTTGATGGCATAATCCATGTCTGCTGCACCTGTCTCTCCTGGAAGAGAGACTGCTGGAAAAATGAATACTAGTCCTAGGAAGAGTATTGCATGCAGGCTAGTTTTCTTTCATACAGATTGTGTGAATAAAAAGATTCTTAAAATACAGCTTATGTGTATTGCACAGAATATTAACTTAAAGTAATTATGCCCTGTCGTTGCTAGAGCTCTTGGACTTGAATTGAAAATATTAAAAACAAGTAGAAAATGTTTTAATTACAGCATTATTTTGATTTAACAAAATACAGAAAGTAAAATATCCTTTCTTTTGGGATAACATTATTCATTGTGAACTCACAGCATGTACAGTTTAAGGCTGACAGAAGCAGATAGCTGAAAGAGCCTTCAGCGATAAGGGCAATATTAATACACTAATTATTTTTATTAATATATCAAATAACTTCTTTAGCATATTCTACAGAGGACTATAAATCTTTCTGTAACTTACAGAACTACATAATGGTGACACAGAGGATTTACAGCATCTCTTAACTTTAAGATGTCTTTTTATACAACACAAACATTTAATAAAATTGTTCAATGAAGCTTATTGACATTTACTTCTCCCTTTGCTACACATTTATTAAGTTTGAATATCACATTCACATTAACATCAAACACATAAAATATGGAATAGCTGGAGAGAACAGAAGACGTATTTTATTGCTTTGATGTTGATGCCAAAGTTTTATTTAAGATATTTATATGTAGCCTAAAAAGGATAATCAATTTCATTGAAAGCTCACTATATTACTAGACTTTTCAAAGTCCACAGGGTAGACTGAAAGTACCAAAAGGGAAAAATTGAAATACTGCTGAACAATCAATCTTCAAAAGCAATGAATGTTCTTAGGAAACCACATTTAAGATATCTGTAATTCAAATTTGTTTTCTGAAGAGTGCAATGAGACAGACATACACAGGAGTTTCTGATTAGACATAAGAATGCCTTCCATTAGCTTTTTCTGTTTTCTTACAGGGATCATTTGCTTCAGAGGCATTGAAAAAAAAAAAAGACTACTGTGTACCAAGTACTTACTATGAAATACAGTATGATTTAGTAATGTAAACTATGGTCAAAGGCTGACAAAAGCAAAGACTATTCCATTGGCTGAAGTGTTTGCCAGTTTCTACCTACTTCTACCTAGTTGAAAAGAAATTCATCCATAGATTTGTAGCAAGAACATCAATTCTGGCTTCAGAGCTGAGCAAGAAGGAACATGTACTTGGTAGATTTAATTTATCTTTGCTGTATTTCTCCATCCACAGTTTGTGCAGGGATGAACGATATTAGGTATGAACAAACAGGATCAGATTAAAAGAAAGGTGAGCTATCCATCTCAAAGAAAGCTGCAACAGAAGATTTAATAAAGAAAAAATTGTTTTGGCAACTTTTGGCATTAGTTACCATTTAGTGTTAAAAATAACCAGTTATGTAAATGGAGGTTATCACTTGAATGCAAAATTCCATTGCCGAAATGTATACCTACACCTTACTGTGAACTCAGGTTTAATTTGTTCTTCATGGCATTCAGTTCAGGGGAAAGCAGAGATCAGAAATTCGATCAGTGTTTCCCAAATATTAAAAAAATATGCAGACCTACTTTGTATTAAAAGTCATGCTTTGGCATCTCTTTCTCAGTTTTGTTAAACCTCACAGACAGAACAAAATTTTTGATTCACTTTAGCTAGGAAACTTTTTCTGTAGGCCTCTTTTTAGATGCTTGAACTTTCATTGATATATGTCAATTGATATTTAGACTCCTAAATACCTTTGTGTATTTTCTTTTTCTTATTACTTGCTGAACATTCCTAGATGAGAAGTCAATGGAAGCTGCAAGGAAATCAGTCCTGTGATTGATAGCTACTATAGCACCAAAGAAATTAGGAGTCAGGTCAATTACTGGATCAGGACTTAAAGACACACCAGAAAGCCAACTGTAAGCTCTAATTTAAAAAAGGACAAAGGAAGAAGCTTGCTCTCTGGCTTTATATTGTGTTACTTCCTCAAATTGTTGAGGATTTTGGAGTCTATTCCCTGAGTTGTTATGTGTCAGGTTCAGCAATTTTGCTCAGTTAGTATAAGAAACTGCAGCTGTAACACTGAGAGTCACAAATTCTCAGCCTGACATGCTCCTGAAGTACACAAGGAAAGAAAGAGGAGACAAAGATGATAAAGTTATCAAGATACAGGATGAGGCAGATGTAATAGTTTCCCACAGTCATGGTATCCAACAAATTTCTATGGTCATCAGATTTTCCTGGGTCTGCCCCATTGCTTATCGGTCAGTCAATCAAGGAACAGCACAGCCTTCTGCTCTTGAAAAAGCTTCCCTCAGGAAGGCTGAGATCTCAGCTCAAAGGGTAGATTATTAAGTACGTACCATATTACTCATATTTCAGCAGCTAATTATTGGTAGTATGATGTTGGCTCACATTTCCTGTTTTGGGCCACAGCCCCCTCAAAGCAATTGGAAACCTTTGTTCTTGAGGTCCTAAGAGAAAAAATTACAATGAAATCTGAACAAATGCTTTCTTATGTTTATACACTTATTTCAATCCATGCTATTTTGCTGGTCTTGAGCTAATAACTTGGGCTTAAGACTGGTGCAAAAAGCCAGAGTGAAGGGTTTCTGAAGTGCCTCAGCTGTAAGAGCTCTCAGAGTGCAACGCCTGAGCTGGGCATTGCCACAATGCAGCAGCAGCATTGGATCACCTATTCTTCCTTCTCCCCATTTCTGCTTTTGGTGCACACTCCTGAGGGACTCCTGACAAGGAGAATCCTTAAATACTTTGTTAGATTGGCTATGGAGATCCTTTAGTGTCAGGCACCGTTAGCCTGGTCCAGACTCTGGTCCAATACATCTTAGCATTACAAGCTGAAAAATTCTGACTTTGTGGAGATGTGCAACCTCTCACTAGGAGATAAAGTCAAGGAGAATTTTCTGTTATCACTATGAGAGCAGAACTAGTTATGAAACATAAGTTATTGCAAAATCCTCATTGATATCAATTTATCTGCTTTGGATCTAGGAAGAAAAACATACTTTAAAATGCTTCTCTAGTATTCTGTATAAATATTCCTAAAGGGTATGAGCAGATATTAAAATTTTCCCTGTTCAGGTCTACATTACATCAGATTTTATATCCTACCTTCCAGATAATAATTTTATCAAGTAACATCCAATTTATTTTGTTTCAAATGTCATTGAGCTCCGTACTCAAATTCTACTGCTGTCTATTTAAAAGCTGGATGAGCCCTGCTGTTTAGAAACAAAGGTAATATTCCTAACTATGATGAGAAAGTATTATCACTGTAAGCAGCCGTGAATAGGGAATGGCTCAGTAGATAAAATTTGTAAAATCATTATTTAAGATTGCATAAACAGCATTTTATGATCACTCACATTTGTTGTAACACTACTCGGGTGAAAATGGGTCAAAAATGTTACCTTGATCACATATTGAGGTGAACCTTAAGATATTAGACCATGCATTATATTTCTGCCAACAGCTTTAGAAACAGTTGTTAGCAGCACACATAATCTCCTTTAAACGGTAGTTCCTTAAGGCTGATGTGATCACTAAGCCAAAAAATTTTATAATTTACAGATTTAGTTAGCAGATGTAGTTAGCAGCACTCTTATAACATTAACAGTCATACACACCTAATTTTGAATTCTACCATATGAGATTATACTGAAAGTCTGCTTCTGGCAACTATAATTTGCATATTAATATACTTTTAAAAAAGGAAAAGGAGATACAAAATTTTTGCTTTGAAATAGTCCAGAGCTGCTGCATTTATTTTGGAGAGAAAACTCACATAATTCACACAATTCAGATTGTTTGGGTTTACTTCCAAAGTCCATGAATGCTTTGGATCTCTCTTACTTTGCCCACTGTTTTGGTCTTTAGTGTCCAGTCTCACAGATGCAATACTCAGGATAAAACCCTCTTAAAAATATTTTGGGGCAGCGTGCCTCTGCTAGGAAATGTGTCTAGGCATTCTCTGTTGATGCAACAGATCAGAATCAATGATCTAAACTTTTGAGGAGGAAATGACAGAGATCTTTAGAGGATGGATACTTGACTGGATTTTTTATTGGGTCTTTTTCATTGTCAAGTGAATTAACAAGAATATTAATAGTTAGTTCCCAGTCACACAACGTGCAACATTTAAACAGCAGCTTATTCAATAAAGTTTTCCTATGGACATGACATTTCTCACACATAGCCTTCTGCAGGTCTAAAACTTTATTTTTTTCACATAATTAAAGTGAGCCTGTTCTTAGAAAACTTTTATAAATGAACAATATGTATCTAAATTCATAAATACAGAAAGGTAAATCAACATGCATATATGCGCATATGCACACATATCTTCACACACACACTTGCATAAGGCAGAATGAATGCTGCCTTTTAGTTGCTTTGCAACTGAATAAATAATTACTTACCATAAGGATATGGACAATGAGATTTATTCCCTCATAATCCTTTGTGCTTGTTCTCCAGATTTTTTTACCAGTTTAATGAATTAATGCTTTGTTCATTTTTTGCCAGCCAAAAGGAGGCAAAGCCTGAAGCAAACAAAATTCAGCCTCTTGATAGTTGAAATAGTTGTGGAGTCTCCATCTTTGTAAGAATTAAAAACTGTATTAGACAATATCCTGAGTAACCTGCTCTAGCTGTTTGACTCTGCTTTGAACAGGGGGGTCTGAGCTAGATAATGTCAAGAAGTCCCCTGAAAACTCAACTATTCTATGATTCTGTGAAGTTTTCAAGCTTTTCTTTCCAAGGTAGCAAATATACTGTATGAGCTATTTCTGATCATGAGGAGAGAATATAGTTGAAAAGCTGCATGTTGAATAATCATAACATATTTCCAGAGAAGTCACTAAACCAAACAAAGTGAAGAAGAAACCAGAGGAACTATTCTAATAACTTGCAATAAACTGAAGACTTCAGAGATTTAAATAAATAGTTCAGTGGAGTGAGCAATCCACGTCCCTGCATCCTGAACACTTCTTTCACTGGAAGTCATACTGTTTAAATATCAAATCTCCGTATTATAAAAACAAAGGGGAAATGGACACAGACATTATTGTATAAGAAAGCTTTCTGTGGAAGACATGATATGTAGCTAAACACACACTGGAGTAAATTATCAACTGGAGTTGATAATCATTGCCTTCAGATGCTGGCTTAGTGTAAAAATAATCTTTGCCAATTAAAGCTCTGGAATCAGATTTAAAACAAAACATAGCAAGCAACCCTCTCCCACCATATCCCCAACCTCCTTTCTAGAAAATTTAAAGGAAGAAAGAACATTTTTGTCACAGACAGAGCTCCTTCCAAAGAAAATGTTAGAAATTTCTTAAAATATTTGGAGACTTTTTGCTCCTTCAATCCAAATATTAGGTCCAAAGCTGCCAAGCTAATTTGCTTTCTGCTAGTCAGTGATGGATTTGTTCTTATGGAATTACTCTTACACTGTGAAAAGGGAGCAAACAGTACCTTTCTAGTTCCTTCCACAGAGAATATCACTATGAAGATGATACTATTGATAAGCACATGTGAGAGAGTGGGAGTGTTCTGTGGAACAGAATGTTCCAGCAGTGTTTTTTTTCTTATAAGCTGCAGAAGATGTATTCAGCTTCCAATCAGAGAGCCTGCCAGAGGTTGTTTGTCACTGTAGAGTCTGAAATCAATTTAAAGTTATTCTGGTTTTGCTACATTTTGTAGTTTTGCTAAATTAGAAGGTGTTTGGAAGCCCACTGAAATGATGACGAATAACCTCAAAAGTGATAAAGTGAATGTCAGTATCAGCATGTAGGTAGGTAGCCACTGCAGACTAATTAGGCATTCTCCTCTGTGTTCTTAACACCACATCATTCCTTACAATAATTTGTCTAAGTGCACACTTAAAAGGCTTAAGTCCAGGTTGAGAGGAGTACTGCAATTAGAGCTCCAAGGACATTTCCTATTCTTCAAAAGGAGAATGCTAGGGCTTTGAAAAACTTTTTACACATGAATGTAAGAGTTTGAGTGAGTCATGTGGCAGTCTTCTTTCAGCATGAAGGTCAGATATGCATCCACTTCCTGAAACTCAACCTGAATCATGGGAAGCTTAACTTTTCCAGTTCTTGAAACTTTACAGCTTTGATTATAGACATGATGGAGGTTATAAAAATGTAAGACCCAGTTTCTTAAAAGAAATAGTGGAGGCATGTAAAATTAATGGACTTTTTTGGATACTTTGACCTAAATACGCCGATGAGTAGGTAGATCAAAAGACCACAGCCTTCATCATGCTTCTACTAGTTAAGGTAGATGAAAGCTAGATTGGAAGTCACGCAAGCAGGCAAGGCAGACACTTGTCTGTAGAAAACTGAGAATTAAGAGAAACAGCAAAAGAAAAGAAGGCTAAGATACAATAGCAAGTATTGTAATTCTGGGTCTGTGGGAGTGCCCAGGACAAACTATTTTACCATACCTTTACTGAGGAGGGAGCGTCAGCTCAGTTTTATGGTTGTGATTCCTATTACTCTATTTTTCTTTCGGGATACATATGTATGTTGTGCAGCTTCTACTAAGATGAAAAGAGAATGTAGATGAAGTCGGAAGGTCTACATAGGAACTGAGTGTCAGATTGAGTAATCTTTGATGGGAACATTTAAAAAGATCATTAAACTGTGCTATTAATAACTACTGCTTTGCTTAGCTGTTTTTCTAGTGTTTCTTCAGTTGCTTAATTTGCTTCATGAGTTCCAACTGATAAGATGTGGTAAATCATTTTACACTGTGCACTATGATAAGGTATTTATCACATACGGAGTTACATGTTATTGCTATATAATATCACAAAAAATGGTATAAATGCTTTACTCTACTTTTTTCAACTAAAAAGGCTTAATGAGAGATGCTGCGGTTCTTAAACATCCTGAGCAATTACTCTCCTCTGTGAATGAAATATTTAAATGCTCTATTTGTAATTGATTGCTTAAGGTCTATTTAAAACATGTTGACCCTTTGCTTTGCAGGCACTAATGACTGAACTTCTATAACAATAAAGAAATTAATCAACTGAACTTAAGCATGAATTGCCACTTTCTCCCCACCCTACTTTAGTCCAGCATATGATGACCCAATGCTGCCTCAGTGAAGATCTGAAAAAACAGAAGGAAAACAGATAACTATGCCTCTAATAGTTATATTCCTGAGTGTTGATGTTACTTGGCTTTTCTAAATGAAGAGAATATTTTCCACCAAAACAGGGCCAAGACCTGCCCTCTGGGCTGATTTTAAAGACTCAATTTACAAAGATCCTAATGGGAGTCTTCACACATCATACCTAACATACTCATTATTTTTCCAAATGGTATTTTTATGGTATAGTCTTACATTTATGTTTCTGCGCCCACAGAAAGAACTAAGAAAACAATCTGGAACAATTCAGGATTGACCTTTCTGTTCATCTATACAAGAGATAATACAACAATCGGTGCTAAAAAAGACTGCTACCATAATAAAAACTTCTTTTTGATTGGAGAACTGTTAGAAATTGAGGTTGTTCATTTGTTTTATTGCTGTAGCTAAATGAAAAAGAAATACAATATTAATAATTTCTAATAGTTAGAAGTCCTGCTACAGAGACAGAGATCTTGAGAAATCTATATAAAAAAGCTTTGTCGGATGGATATCAAATTCTGAAAGACAAAACCAGAAAATGTTAGTATTATTTGTATTTACGTCTTCAATTCACTTTGAAAATACTAATGAACTCTTCAGCCCAAGAAGGTAGATGTGTGAATAACATCATTTGAGATAAAAATTAATAACAAGCTATTCTTTCAAAAGTTATAAGGATAGCATAAGAAGATATTTGAGAAATCTTTCTATGCTCTTTCCATTAACTAATAAATCTTTTTATTGTGAGATTTTAGGGTATCGATAATTATGTCTTTAAATTGCTCACATCTACAAATGCACCTTTTCATCATCTTCCATCAGTACAGAATTTTTCTTTTGCTTTTTCTTGCATAAGGGTTGCAAAGGCTGAGAATTACTGAGGAACAAAATGTGCTCTTCATTGGTTTCAGATGAGTGCCCATTATTTTAATTTGCAACATTTGCTTAGTTTCCATTCTTCTCTCTTTTGAAATCAATAGAAGACAAAGGTGATGCAAATATTTTCTAGCATTTATTCATCATCTTAATTAACATTCAGGAGTTTCAGCAACGGGTGCCAAATAAATATTTTAAAAAACGTAAATAATATCCTTTTATGTAGAAGTCAGAAGACCATCTATTCAAAAAGAAAAATCAATCTTTTTAGTACAGTCAGCATAAGTTTTTTTTAGTTCAAAGTAATTTTGCTTGGTTTAAAAGATGTGAGTCTGCACTGAGTTCTTAGATGCACTTTTCAAATTTCTCTTTCTTGGTGTTTGAAAACATAAATAGGGAACAGTCAATCAGTTTGAGTTTAAAAAATTGACCCAGTAAGTTTTGGTTCTTTTTTAGGTCCCTTGGTTCAGAGCAATGGAATTCAGTAGAGAATGATGCTGAGCACTGTTCTTCCACTGAAATGGAACCTGAAGAGTCCCTATTACTGAATTAATTTCCTTATGTGCTATTAGAGTTTTCCTGCCACATTTCTGTGGCAGATGAGCAGCTTCATCTCTCAGCAGAGTTAAACACTTCATATAATGTAATTATAAGTTGTGTTCCATTCAGGTTCTTATAACTTTTGGTGCTAAGAAATATCATAAATGTGTGCTTAGTAAGTCTTTCCTCTAGTGCCAAAAATTGTCAGAGCGTCAGGCAAAGTTAGTACCATGGACAGCGCTGTCGCCCCTGCAGGTACAGCCTACCCCGGGACCATTTGCCTTCGAAGGGACCTCAGCAGCTCTCCAGGCCAACTGCTTGCTCAAAATAGACTCAGCTGTGAGGTGAGACCGGGTTGCTCAGGAATTTATCCAGTTTGGTCTAGAAAAATTCCAAAGATGGAGGCTGAAGTACCTCCCCCATCAACCGGTTCCACTGCTTGACTGTTCTCATGGGACTTGACTGTTCTCATTAATGTCCAGCCTAAGCCTCTCTTGATTCCACTTATACCTGTTGTCCCTTGTCCTCCCACCCTGCACTACTGGTAAGAGTTTTGTTGTATGTATTTTGGTAACCTCGCTACACATATTGGCAAGTTGCTGTTAAGCCTTCTTTTCAGCAGGCTGAAGCTTTGTTTTCATCAGCTTCCCCCAGAAGCTGCTTCTCAGAGGGCAAGTGATCCTGTTTCCTGACCAGCTTGGTGGTCCTCTGCTGAATTTGCATCAGTTTATCAAAGTCTTTCCTAAAATGTGATGCAATACTCTAGATGTAGTCTAACAACTGATGACTACACGGGGAAAGTCACTTCCCTCTATCTCCTGGCTATGCTGCTCATAATACAGTCTAGGATGATGTTGGCCACCTTAGCACCCTGCCAGGGCTCCCTGCTGGCTCATGTTCAGCTTGGTCTCTGTCAAGACCCCCACAGCTTTTTCTGCAGAGCTGCTCCCCAGCCAGACAGTCCCTAGCCTAAACATCAGACAGGGGTTCTTCTTTCCCAGCTGCTGGACTTTAATACTGATAACTCAGAAACTCTACTGGCTAGTAAAATAAACAACTTCCATAAGATTTCCTCTATAACTGTCTTAAAAAGGAAGTAACTTTAACACAAGCTTTTTAATGAGTGGTACTAAATGTTATGAGATAGACGTTCAAGTTTTTGTATTACTTAAGCTGTAGACTCCATGCAGGAGTGTCTGAATCTTTCAAGGTGTCCTGTTGGTGGGCTACCAACAGGATGAGCTCAAAGGAATGCAATGCACAGCGGAGAAACTGGCCCTCAGGATTCCCAGTCCCTGGAGGCAAGAGAGAAAGTCTTGAGAAATTAAGACTTTCCCTTGGTTGAGGAGGATTGGATTAGACACCACTTAGGCAAATTGGACACCCACAGGTCCATGGGTCCTGATGAGGTGCACCCACAAGTGCTGAGGGAGCTGGCAGATGTTATTGCTAAGCCAATCTCCATCATCTTTGAAAAGTTGTGGAGAAGAGGAAAGGTGCCTGAGGATTAGAGGAAGGCCAGTGTCAATGTTCAAAAAGGGCAAGAAGGAGGACCCGGGAAACTAAAGGCCAGTCAGCCTCACCTACATTCTTGGAAAGGTGATGGAATGGCTTATTCTGGAAGTCATCTCTAAGTGTGTGGAGGAAAAGAAGGCTCTCAGGAGTGGTCAACATGGATTCACAAAGGGGAAATTCTGCTTGACTGATAGCCTTCTCTGATGGCATGACTGACTGGGTAGATGAGGTGAGAGCAGTGGATGTTTCCTACCTCGACTTCAGCAAGACTTTTGACACTGTCTCCCACAACATCCTCACAGGTAAGCTTNTGGCCAGCAAGTCGAGGGAGGTGATCCTCCCCCCCTACTCTGCCCTGGTGAGGCCACATCTGGAGTACTGTCTCCAGTTGTGGGCTCCCCAGTTCAAGAGAGACAGGGAATGCCTGGAGAGAGTCCATCAGAGGGCTGCAAAGATGATGAGGAGCCTGGAGCATCTCTCTGCTGAGGTAAGGCTGAGAGACCTGGGTCTCTTTAGCCTGGAGAAGAGAGAAGACTGAGAGGTGATCTGACCAATGCTTATCAATATCTAAAGAGCGGGTGTCAAGAGGATGGGGCCAGACTCTTTTCAGTGGTGCTCGGTGACAGGACAAGGGGCAATGGGCACAATCAGACAGTTCCACCTGAACATGAGGAAAACTTCTTTAGTATGAGGGTGACAGAGCACTGGAACAGGCTGCCCAGGGAGATTGTGGAGTCTCCTTCTCTGGAGATACTCAAAACCTGCCTGGATGTGTTCCTGTGCACCCTGCTCTAGGGGCACCTGCTTTAGCAGGGGAGTTGGGCTACATGATCTCCAGAGGTCCCCTTCAACCCTTACCATCCTGTGATTCTGTGAGAAATATACCATGTTTTCTTAATAGCTAACAAGATCATTGTATTAACTGCAAATAAGAAAGATATAAAAGAAAGAGAACCAAGTTCCATCTGTTTTCATTCTATAATTTATAAATGAGTAAGTGAGTATAGCATCATCACCTCCAAAACATTGATTTTTTTTCTTTGTTTCCATCTAAAATAACTTAGGTATATGCCCCCTTGCCAAACATTTCTATTCCTTTCTCAGCTCAGTATGTTCTCAATACCACTTTCCTGTATAAAAAAATAATAATCACCAGCTGGTCTATCCATTATTTCTCTTTAGTGTATTGTGTAAAAGCACAAGATATCTTTAAATAGTATTCAGTGAGTACATATATTGAAAATAGATGCCAAGGAAATCAGATATTTTGCAAGAAGACTTATAAACAGATCCAAGCTCAGGTATGTATTCATGTGAAATAAATTTCTCATTAAACTATGGTTATCTAGAGGTATTTAAAGGGAGTGAGCTGATAGCAGTTACCAACCTGAAATAAAATGCACCTGTACATTAATTCCAGGAATTAATACCTCAAAGCACTTCTTATATTTCCACTCAAATGAAAGTATGATCAATATTTTCAAAACATAACTCAACAAGGCAAGATTTAAGAATCCCTTATTCAATACTCTCCATTTGTCATGAATTAACAGGTTCATTTTCGTGTTAGTTATGAGAAGGTTTTTAGGGATCTAAAGTACAAGATGCTGTAGATAACAGCATTTCCTGCTTTCCGGATGTGTAGGCCCCTCCAGCTGGAGACATGAAACACTCATTTCCCATTCATTACCTCAAATCATCCCACTCAAATCATTCCACTAGAGGACTGCTATCATCACATCTGCAAATTTTACTACATATTCCTGCAGAATGTTTGTCTAAATTAAAAATATATTAAAAATATTTGCTTTATTTTCCTTTGGGATATATACACACTTACACACACACATGCAGAACTCACTTTTCTGTTTGCTCCACTGTTACCTTATTCTTCCTGTAGTACACCCCAAATTGGCCCTTGTAATAAGAAATCTTGCTGGTTCTCTGAAAGCAGAGAGAAGATGCAAAGGGCAAATGCATGTATGAATGAGTGTATATATGTGTGGCAGGCTCAAGGAAAAAGCAGCCTACGCACATGTTTGTGTGTACATGTATGTGCGTGTGTGTTGGCACATGCATATGTCTCCTTTCCTGTGTCCCAGTTTGTGATGCCGTGGCAATATTATGGACCCATAGTCCTGGTGAACAGGGAAGAGAAAACCCCCTGGAGTCCCAGGCCCAATGGATTCAGCCACTCGTTAACACTCACCACTGATTTATAGACCAGGCAGATCACGACACATTCTCATGGCTTATCCACAAAAATATGAGGCCAGAAAAATGGAACTACTCAGGGTAGATCCATATTTACCTGATCTAGGCTAACCTGCTTTAGCGAGGGGGTTGGACTAGATGATCTCTAGAGGTCCCTTCCAAGCCCTACCATTCTATGATTCTATGATATTTTTAGATACAATGGGAACAGGACTTCTGTAGGCGCGAAATGAAGAAAACAGGATAAAACATGTAAAACAAGAAAAGGAAAAGAGGAAACAGGTTTTCTACCCTGGAAAGAGGAGGAGGAACACAGGTTTTCCAGACTGTCAATCTGCAACGCAATATAACTACAGAGCAACTTCACCTTTATCATTCAGAGGAACCTTTCACTTGGGATATATAAATGTACTTCTTAAATATATACAGCATACCCAAGTCTGTCCCACTGCTAATTTTGTGCTTGAATTTCAGGCCATTTTGTGAGCAAGGTCTAACATTAAAGGAAATTTGAATTAAAAAATTAATCTTGCTTTGGGCAAGATACTACAGAAGAGGTAATGCGTGGAAAATCAAAGAACAAGCTAGGCAAAACCCTCAAGAAATAATTTGAATGTAGTTAATCTTCATTTTGCTTTTATGGCATAGGCAGATAGATTGGATGATCTGAGATCTCTTCTGTGAGGCATTAACAACATTTTGGAGTAGTGGTCCATACAAATCACAAGCATCATCAGTTGGGTAGTAATGGGAAGCTTGTATATGAAAGATCAGCTTGTGAAAGCTACAGCTTCAGAGGTCTGTAGCACAATCTCTGGGCTTGTTTCTGCGGTTGCATGCTTTGTTACACTCTTTGACAAACGAATAGCCTCTGTTTTCCTTGTGCCAAGAGCTTAATATATTGCCACAGGCAGAATCCCTTAATGTTTTCTCTCAAAGACTTTTATATTGCCTTGGCAGATATTGGTGCATTTCAACAAACTATAAGCTATCCTAATGACAACTTTCTGTAGATCATTTCAGGGTAGTTGGGATTAATTTCTTAAATTCTTTTGAGGATTCTTTTGAAGCACACAGAAAAGTGATTTTCCAGTGCCTTCCAGGCCTTACAGTACTCTTAGAGATTTACTTTCTCAAATTGGACCCAAAGCAACAATGATATTACAAAATAAATGTTCTTTCCATTTAAATACATTTGACACGGGTCTGGTCTCTTCTTTTAACAGTAATCCATTTCCTGTGACCCAGCAATCCAATCAAGTATGAATCAGAGTCGCACAATTGCCTACGGTGGGAGCATTGGCCTTCAGGCCCAAACAGAGTTTCCTGCAATTGCCACTGTAAAAATATGCTAATAACAAATAAATGACGCAAGCTACACAGACAATTGGGTTCAATGTTATCAGCAAGGAGGTAAGACGGCTCAAGCTGAGATCTTTGATAGGGTCATTGGTGACGAGAAATGAAGGATCCGTTTAGACTCTCACAAAACACACTCTTTTTGTTTCAAAGATGCTTTTTGCATATCCATTTTGTGGGTTGTTAACAATTACTATGATTCTTTTCCCAGCCTTAAGCAAAAGTGTGCAAGTCTGGGAAGTAGTCACTATGATGTTAATTTGATTAATGGTTGTAATATACATTAGCTTCTAATATACACAAATTAGGGAAGTTCCATATTCCAGAAAGCTACCTGAGAAACTTTAAAAGTAAACTTGTGTACAGATACACCAATAACTAAAAGAAAATCTATATTCAGACACACCTATACAAAGGCACATAGAAGTGGTGCAGACTTTTCCTCATTGTGCATAGATGGCCTGTGGTATGTGTATATATATACACACACACAAATATATATACACATTTAACATTATTACCTTTTTAAAAAAAAGTAAGGATCCTTCATCTCATTTCTGGACTGAGGACATAGATACTGAACTTTATTAATTAATTGTTGCCAAAAAGAATAAAAAAAGATTATTTATCTCAACAACACGATTGCTGTTAATGAAAGCACTACTTTAACTAGACCATGCGGAGAAGTAACTCACTGAGAAGTATGCAAATTACAAGAAAACCTATGTTTTCCTTCAATTTTTAATTAAATCAACTTCTTCAGGTGCTACTTGTGTTAAAGAACGCAAGGGCTACTGCACATTACTGCCAGTTGCAGTAAGCCAGATGGCATCTACTTTCCATAAATATTCACTTCTAGGGATTGTTTCTGCAAGCCAACTACAGCTCTGTTCTAAGGAGACATACAATATGCTTTCAATGCTATGACTGTACAAAGGCATCAGGTAAAGTTTGAATTCTGGTCTGGATCCATAGCATTTGGGTTCAGGATCAACATAGAGAGTGAAAGCCAGTCCTGAATCACTTATTGAAGTGGGTTGAATTGCCTTCTAGAGCTGCATGCCTCCATCCTTTGATTGTAAAGGCAACTTACTGCTACTAGCATCCTAAGTCAGAAGGCTCGGTCAAATCAAACAGGATGAGCCCAGTCTTCCATCTCCACCAGACCCTTTATTCTCTCTGTTCTTGCCCCATTGTTCTTCACTCATTTGCAAAACACGATAGTTAACACAGAGCTACCAAAAAAAAAAAAAAGGGTGAAGTTACCACACTCCTGTCCTTGTATTAATCTGGGCAGAAATGAAGCCCAGTGCAGCCCTTACTCTTAAATACTTTATCCCTGTTATAGATTGTGAATCTTTAAAAGCTGGTCTTCACTTTGCTTGCAAGGGAGATCTCTCTTCCACAATTTAAAGCAGTTCTGAGTATACAGTTTCCAGTATTTGACAATGCCCTTATTGTCATTACCATTCTTCGTACCACTAAAGCATCTCTCTGTACAATGCATGTAAATGCAATTAATAGTGCATAAATCTGTAAATGTCTCTTTTAGTGATTTTTGATTTATTATAAGTTTTATGAAACTGGACAGATATACTTTTGGCAACTATATTTAAGGGGAGATGATAGATACATTTTCAACTTATTCACATATTAATATCTCGACATTATATTTTAAAAATATGTTCAAATGAGCCATGTGTAAACCTGATATAGACAGAACACTACTTGATGGATTCAGCTGACATCAGATTGGCAGGAAGGGAGTCTTCTTACTACATTAAAATCTATCAAATGAGGAAAACACCAGTTAGTGGTTAAAAATAAGAGTCTCTTGTCTCTATAAGAAATCAGGTTTCAGATACACAACACAGTTTACTCAGGATTGTATATTTCAGTTAAATTAAAGTGCTTGCATCTGTAAGCAACTAGAATGTGTATGATTATTTTAAGAATTACACCACAATGGCACTCCATGACTGTGGTCCTGAGCCAAGTGAACACTTAAAATTGAATCCTATTAGGAATCTATTATCTTCCTGTCAGGAAATATCATTCACCTCAGAAGAAATATCACTCTCCTCAGAACTGTCTTACCACCTTCCTTGTGTGCTGTGCAACCCCCAGCTGCTAAGGGACACTGCCGTTTAAGAGGTTTACAAAATGCAGAATCATTTTTGCATAAAGATTATGAACCCATGACGAAGTGCATGCAAAACTGAAGTGGCACAGAACTGCATCCTCACCAAAAGGCAGATTCATGGGGTGAAGAAACTGGCTGAGAAGACTGGTGACACGGTATGGAGCTTTCTGTTCCTTGCCAAAGTAAAATTTATTGATTTTCAGCAATTTAGACACAAGGGAGAGAGAAAGAATAATCTATTATGTTCATGGACAGAAACAATGGCAGTGCAGGGTATCTCCATTTTCTTAATCTCCCCTTCAAACCTTTGATTAGATTAACATCTTCTTCTGGCACTGGGCATTGCAAGCAGAGAAGAGATGAGGAAAGGTACAGTTATTTCTGTAGTGTAACCATTATGTATATTCATCTCCTAACAGTTGCACCGGCATGAAGAATCCAATTTTCAGTCTACCACAAGTGATTGAGATAGTTTGGTAAATCAGAATTATCTGTGCTGATTTTACAAATAAAATAGACTCAAGTACGCTTCCTGAGTTTTGCTAAACTAATTAATATTGCTTAAAGAATCTTGAAATCAATCGTGCAAGTTAGATAAAGAAAAAGATTAAAGATCTTTCTAAAAATGTGTGAGAAATTATTTTCTGTTGTTTTGCATCCTTACATACTGATAGGTTTTCTTTGCATTTGCAGGGCAGGAGGAGGCGATCTGTGCTATTTACTGTTTTTAATGTAATGAACTAAACCACGCAGGTTCTGCAAAATGTAGTAGAAAATATGTTGAACTTGACTGTAAAACTTTTTAAATACTATTTTCACACTTCAGCACAATGAGCATGGTTTTTAAAAAGGGAGCACTATTGCTGAATGATTAATTCTTCGGATATTGTTTGCAGATATGCAAACATATTAAGGTGCATTTACATTCTACAAAGCAAGCCTTTCTACATGGCACCATGCAATTCTGTGTTCCCTTGAAAGCAAACATGTTTTCTCACTCTGTAAACAGAGAAGGAAAAATTTTTAACTTAATCAGAAAACAAATTGAGAGCTGTTTCCTTACTGGCTGACATATAAGCTGTAATAGAGAATTTGGTGTTTAGTTAACGATACCGCAAATGATTTGCTAGCCAGAATAGAAGCAGATCACCTTCTCATAGTTGTATTGACTTCGCACTGGCAATGATTTTTGCCACTCAAAGAAGCAAATGTGAATAAACTGGTATGAGTGAATGCATAAAACGGTGCATCTGATGAATAAGATTCTGCATAAGCAAGCTCCTGACCATAATGACGACTTTAAAGAAATGTCTGAAGAAATGTTAATTACTACATGCCTCAGTTATGACTCAATTAGAGCCCTCCCACTGAATGAGAAATTTACAGAAAGGAACAGAAAATTTAGATTTCTGAATGTCATAAATTAATTCCTTAAAAGCTACACCTAGGATAAACATTTTAAAATCAGCTTACGTGACTTATGTGTGTAGGTCCTAGTGTTTTCTTGTTCGCACTTTAAATGACTTAGAAGCTTAACTTCCATGAACTTCCAATGGGATGCTTGCAGTGATAGTGTTTTTCTCAACTGTTTCTTTCTAAATGAAAATGAAATTTCCTTGATAATGCTGTTCTGTTTGTAAATTCTTTTATACCTAAAAGCAAGCTGTGCAGCTCACTGGAGGTGTACCCTGCTACCTAGAGATGCAATAAAGAAATCCATTCACCCAAAGGGCATTTTGACAATGTCCCAGTAATGTTGTTTTAATGATTGATGTATACCAGGAAATGAGATATTTAACTGTATGGCTATGTAAGAATGAAGTCATATGTATTATTTGCAAACACAGACTTGTAACAAGAGAACAAAATCACCGAAAAGCCCTAGAGATGAAATACCTTCTTAAGATCATGCTCTACCATAAGGATCTTTCTCCCTGCTCAGTTTAAGGGGCTGGATAATGAGCAGATCACCCTGGGCCAGGATGTGTTTTTACAGCATCACCTTTCCTCTAGTCCACTTGTCTAAATTGAGATGCTCTCCTCTTGTTTATCTGTCCCTTATTGCCTGTGATTTGTTACTGTGATGTTGTATGATAAAAGATTAAGTAATCTCATCCTCTTACATATTTCTTATTAACCTCCTTGACGTGTATTTTAAGCTTTACTGTTTAAGCTTTGAGTTGCTTTTTCCTCTTACAGACACCATGATGTCCAAATCTCATTACACTTCTGAATCACATACATGTTTAGTAATGTAACTGTAATAGTTTAATCACAGCTAGGTGTACAACTTAAACACGATGGAGAGAAACAACTGATGGGCAATGACAGAGTGACATCCCTACACCTCCTGTTAGCTCCAACGAACTTTCAGGCTGCCATCACGGTCTCCTGCGTTGGGCAGGTATGTTGTCATTGTTAGTTAGGCTTACTCTTGTTTCTGAGCTTGAGTGTTATTTAAAATTTGAATCTTAAACTCTTGTTGTCTGCAGTTTGTCAACCTGTATCAAAATGTTGGAAAGGGATCAGCTTTCCAAAGCTGAGCATGGACTTCTCCCTGTTAACAGCCCTGACAATGGGTTTGATGGAAAATGTTGAGATCTAACAACAGGTAGACAGAAAGGAATGGGCTTTTACACTTCTCAGAAAGAGCTCAGCCAAACCTGTTAGCTTCAGCAACCAGTTAAGCTGCTTCTTACGAACTACCTCTATCAGTCATCTGTTAGGTACTACCTGACTGTGTCTTAGTCTGGAAACAGCAGTGCTGGGTCCAGAGACTTCCCAGGCCAGACCCATAGAAACAGACCTGAACCAATGATAAATGAACACACTGAGAAGTGTGCACAGATATTTTCACTTTGTAAAATAAAGATCTGCACTCCAATGTATTTAGGCACTTCAAAAGACAGAGAAGCATCTGCAAGGCACTAAATCAGGGGCTGAATGAACAGATGGACTTCTATATTTCAATGATCAGAACAACAGTGTCTAACATTTAAATGCCTTCACATCTAATGGAATCCTCTGTCCCAGGCAAGCTTTCCGCAGGGCTTCTCAGAATAGAATGCACAGAAGACAGCAATGATGTGAGCCGGTAAGTTCACGTGTGATGCAGAGCTGCTTGGCAGGTTGGGAAGTTCGTGTTTCTGCCCTGTCAGAAATGTAGGCAGAATTGCAGGTTCCTACTGATGGCCTCTAGCATTTGGAAAAACATATCTAATGCATTGCAAGATATTTGTACTGTTTGCAGAGCAAGTCCTTATATCTCTTAAAATGATGTGCAGAGAGTGCCACAGCAATTTTGAAAACCCCATTACTCACTCATCTTTGAGTATCTTTGGTACCTTTACAGAAGTGAACTAAGTAATTTTCAAAAGAAAGATTTATATGACAAATTCCTGATTGTGCAATTTTGTTGTTTAGTTGTTTTGGGCTTGTTTTTGGAACATGCTACATCATTACTTCTGCACTGCAGCTTATTGTGATAGGAAATTGAGGATTATGGAAAGCTGAGAAGTACTGTCAAGGGAAGAACTAGGACATCATGGGGATACTATGTCTAGACCCATATTGTGACAGATCAAAATCATTGATGTGACATGCAAAGACATACACTTAAAGACAAGACCCAGAAATTTCTGCTAAGATCTGGCACTTTACCAGCTGCAGGTGACTCAAGACAAAAAAGGTCTACTGGATATGCTGTTATCAAAAGACATTGGTGTAATGCTGTCATGTGTGTGCCTGTGTGTTGAAGTATAGTCAATGGTTGGTTTAAATAAAAACAGCTAGAACATGGGATGCCCACTGTCATAGATTATTCTGGCACAGCCATGTGTGCAGTTCTGGTCACCTGTGTCAAAAAAGATGAATTCAGAGGCAAAACCAGAGCCGGAGTATTGGGGTGGTCAGTTGAGTGCAGATCAGGAGACAGCACCTTTTTGTTTACTGCAGCGAAAAGCAGCTGAGGGGCCACATGATGCTGCTAAAAGCATATAATAGGATAAACACTGGAAAGGGTAAATAATTATTTAAGCAAAAGGATAACACAGGCAAAAGAACAAGTTAACATAAATTGTATATGAGTAAATCTAGTCTGAAAGTTATGTTTCTAACCACCTGGATAATCACAATGAATAATGAGAAGAATATGAAACAAACCCAGAAACCAAATTTCCTACTTTAAAATGTAGGATAATTTGTTATGATGGTGGTTGAATCTGACATTAAAGTACTGGGTCCTATAATCAACGCAAAGCACCCTGAGGACTGCTGTGAAACCATCTGACTATCAAATAACCACAGCCAACATCACACCTGAATGATCGTGAGCTTCGTCAGCCCTTGCATTAAATAAACATTAACAGCAGCATCCTTCAGTAAAGATATAATAGGGCAGATCAACTCAAAGAACGAAGACACCTGGATTCCCTACTGCAAGAAAACAGAAAACAAACTTCATCCTTTCAGTTAAACACTTGAACAAAACCAGGTAGATTTACCAGTGCTATAGCACTGCCTATTAATAAAATCACACATACTATTGCAACAAATATCTGAAAACATATATCAAATGGAAGTGCATTTATGTTCTAATACATATGACCAAACCAAACTCCTATTAAATAGTCAGTGGGTATTTTCCATAATATTGCTAGCATAAAAAGAAGTCTTTAGGAATGTACACAATTTTGGTACTGAAATAGCACCATTGTATAACTAGACACAGCTATTACATTGTATTTTATATGACTGCCTACCGTAATTATAAAGTGACTTAACTATTAAGGATTAAACATTAATGGTTACTTTAAGGGTCATATTTCACCATTTCTACACTGTTCACAGAACTTCTCGTTCTTATGAGAATTCAAATCTAAAATTATTGCATTCTCACAAACAGGAATCAAACATTTACACAACTTAGCTTCCTGTGGTTTTCTTTCATATTCCTTTCACAGATTTAAAGTACGTATATCTGCATTGTATGTATTGTAGCTAAAGTATGTATAGAGAAATGTATTACAAATTTAGAGACTATCAGATATAAAACATTTGTCTGATGATTCTAACTGGCTACTGCACTGGTTCCCAAGTTGAATTTTTAAATCTATTTACATCCAAATAGATTTTTTTTAAAAAGTTATGAGAAAATATACCGTACAGAAACAGCTATAAATAGCAGAGCTATACACTAGAAAACTGCACGTTTTTTCCATTTCTAGTTGCCTTGGTCGTTTTCATAGACGTGATTAGTCATAGATACCCTTTTTTTGTTGTTCCATCTGCTCTCCATAGGTTAAAAATAACAAATTTATATAAAGTCTGGAAAGATTGTGGCATTTTTGCTGTTGGATAGTTCCTTCTTTTTAAGATTTCTGACTGGCTTCTGGTTTTGCTTATCTGTTTCTAATATTCTGTTCCATCTGTTTATTTATCAGTTCTGCTTCTTTTTCAAAACTACAAAAAAAAATTATATTGCCTCATAAGAGGACACCAGACAGGTTACTGCCTGAGCATTCCAAAGCTAGATAAATTTGATGCAACATTTTTTGCCATCCCTCCACACAGGCAAGGTATTCACACTGTGTGGCTTATTACACAACATTCCCATAACACATGTTATCACATTATAGTGGGCTGACATAAGAAACTCTAATGAGAATGACCCATTGACAGACTTTAGGTGCAGACCTAAACATAGTCAACAGAATCACATCAGAAATAAGAAAAGAACCAGTATAAAAGAACAAAAACTCTAAGATACCAATGCCTGGCTGTCATTGCCTTGAACTCTACATTAGGTTTTCTGGAGTGCTCTGATGTCTGAGCAAGCACCCTCTCTGCATCTCCATCTATGTTAACGTGTGTCAACATGTAATGCCACATAAACCTTGCTTATCCCTATCTGTACAGAAGAAGATATTCTGACCGTGCATGGGTAAAATATGTCTCTTTACCCTTATATACCCTTAATTTTCTGGTATAGTTAATATTGGCTTGCTTCCTGCTTTCTCTCTGAAGCTCAACTTAAGGTACAACTTAAGCAATCCTGAGAGAAGCTGTTGAATTTCACCAAGGTTATAATCCATCCATAGCTAGTATAGTGAAGCCTTCATTATTGTCCCATGCCAGGGATGAATGCTTTAAGTTCAATGTTAAAGGGCATTCATTGCCTTTGGTTCACAGCTCTCTGTTTTAGTCATGATTGTCACAGTCAGCTATAACACCAGTTGAGCCAAAAGCAGGACTTGGGTAGATCTACGTGTCTTCAGGAACCATTCTGCTTATATCTCTGTGTGCCTTCTGAGAATCCACATATGCATCCCAGCAGAAGTCAGCCCATTCTCCTCTGAGTCTGCTGGAATACAGTTAAAAGAGGCATGTTCCCCCAGGAATATCAGATTTATCAGAGGTTCAGAGAGTTTATCAGAGATTTATCAGTTCCTCTCCTGATTACAAGTATATATATATATATGCACACACATATGTATACACACGTATAGAATAAATTTTGAATAAATAAAGACACATGCATAAACATACACATATCAGTACAACTTTGATATTCATTAGTACTTTCCTTTTCCTCTGTAAAACTACTTGTTTTGGCCTGCTGCGTTAATTTTTACTTGCTAATAGAAAATAAACAATTGCTTGGGTCTCCAGTGCTATTTTTTGTGCAGTGATTTCTGAGTAGAAAGACTAAGAGCTCTGCTAAGCACCTCAATACAGTGCAGACAATATAGTTTCTGATGTGCTTATTCTTTCTGCAATCTATTCAATGTTGTTTACTTTTCCCTCATTCTGTGGCTTGAGTGATAAGCAATACTGAATGAGGCAGCACAGCCTCACTGCCCTGAGGGGAGAACAGGTAGTTTTCTGCTTCCAGAAATTCTTCACTAAAGTATATACATGAGCCTCATTCTTTAATATAGAGACTGGTTCACAATGAGATCCCACTATTTCTTTGAGAGACTTTTGCAACTCCCTACTCAGTTTTATGGGTGATAACTGAAGGCTAATGCACTTAATAACCAGACACTAAAAAAAATAAAAATAACCATAGATATTTTTGTCATGGACAAAATTCATAAAGTCACGGACACAGAGAAAAGAAATCAATGCTTGGAACAGCAAGATGTTTGTTTTATTAGTAGACCAAGATGCCATGTACTAGATATCCAAAAAAGTCATCTGTAAGATCCTGAGAAAATAAAAAAAAAGGAACAGAATTTCAAGTCACGACACAAAATATGGAAAAAAGGTGATAATTTCACACCAATATTTTCTTGGATGGTAACTGTACCCATCTAATCAGTTGTGCTACATAACTGTAACCCTTCCTATGTATTTTTAAGAAACAATTTACCTCCAGAGACTGCTGATTTCCTTTTGAAAGGACATTTATGAGACTGTGTGAAATTAAAAGAAGCTAATAAAGTCTGCAGTCCACTTGGAAAATCCCTAGAGTCCCTAGGCAGTCTGTGCTCTCATGTCTACAGCTCTCCTGGGACAGCTGGGCTGGCCCCAAACACCAGCCAGGAGAACCCTAGCTAAGGGCCTATAAAGTCTAGACACATGGAACAAAGGTCTCTGAAGGAGATAGATACAGAGACATTCAGTGTTTAGTCGTGCTGCATTGTTCAGGAAGTTAGAATCAATCATCAGGATTCTCATACTCTTTGTGTTTGGTTATTTGCCTATTTTGCTGTTTTCCTAAAGTGCATTTGTTGTACAAAAATCATATTTTGCAATCAAATCAAAGTGCATTCAGTATATTAAATGTTAGCACGTAAAATTGTAAACGTATGTTGCACATGAGAGGTCACTTCTAAATTCCTGAAGCTTCAAGCAGGTATCCAGCCCCTATAAATTAAAATGGAGTAAATCTAATGACAGCTAGAGGCGAGAATATGGATCCAGTAGATTTTCTTAAAGGACCTTTGAGACGATATATGTTTAAAAAAAAATTTGCATGTACTTGAAGTTTTCCGTAATAAAATTATAAGTAATAAACATGCATTTATTTGGATTGTTTTGTAGTAACATGAATTTGGGGGAAGGAAGTAGGATAGTTCTGTGTGTATGTTTGGGCTCTGAATGGTCTTTGAGGCAATCTGAAGCAAAGCAAAGGAAAATTCAGTACTATAAACAGGCAGAGTTTCTGTTTTCATATTAAGATATTATCAGTCTTGTTTCTCCATCGCACAGATGCAGAAAGTACTGGATGGCTAGATGCAACTCGGACAGATTGAGACATTTTGCAGGGCTTAACTTACTGGAAAGGATCCTATTCACACCAGTAAATTGAAAATCAGTACAGTTAGGGGTGTTAATGAATTCCACGAAACAATTCAAAAAGCCAGGTTTTCAGGCTTAGAAGGATCAGTATTGGCCTAAATGCAACAAGGGGCACAAAGGGAATTTCAAAAAGAGAGCTTCTCACTGAGGTCTAATAATTACTGATTTCTGTATTATATACAGCAAATTACTCGACAGAGAAGAATCTGAGCATTAAAAATTAATGTCTCGGTTAGGGTGTTTCGGCATCTGTTCATATCCAGATATGTTCCAAATTATCTCCAGAAATGAAATAGAATAATTGGGTCAGATCCCAGCCACTCATTTGCCTAAACTAAAAGGGAGGAAAGAACTAGCAGACTTTATCATCATCCAGATCTGGATATTCAGGTGAGCAGTTAGACCTTTCCCATCAATTTCCTCTTAATTTAGTTACCAGTCAAAGGTTTTTCTAGTGTAGAACATTATTATGTTTAACACTTGCTGTGTTATTGCACAATTTTCTTTATGCTGATATTAAAACAGGGAGAGGAGAGTGAATGATTACGTTCTAAGATACAAGCTATACTTTTGAAGATTTACTTCTCAGCAATTAAAAAACCCAAGCATATCTGCCTGCTTGCCTTTCTCCATAGTGAGGTGAGGAATGCCCTACTCAGTACCTTCCTATTTCTTGTGCTTATTATCTGCCTCACAACCTGTGGAAGTTCTGCACTGCAAATTACTTTGATGCAACCAAAAAACAATTGCAGCAGCTGTAATGGCAAGACCTAAAATCTGTAGTTACGGATAAGTGCTTTAACTACCACAGAGACCTAACTTGGTGGGGTTTTCTCAAAAGACAATGAAGCCCCAGCAGTGGAAAAATCTGCCTGCTGGCTTCTGACAAACCCTTCTGGGGCAATCACAGGCAATTGTGTGGTACCCAGCTTGTGGGGGACTTGTGGACGGGTCACCTGGCAGATGGCTTTGGGCTGTGGGCTAAAACAGGTGAGTGGGCAGAAGACCACCCAACTTTCCAGATATACTGGGAGACTGGTTTATGTAGTCCCTGCCCAGGCTTCTGCCAGAGTAGTTTTGCAAAACATTTCAGTTTCACCCAATAAAGTTCACTTTTTCTTACAAGTTCTAAATAGACTACATGAGATCTAAACCTTCCTCCAAAATACGAGTTAGATATCAGTATCTGTAAGACTACCGGCTAATGGGGTATTTCTGGCAGCAGGTGCTGAGTGGATGCACAAAAGAAGAAGACACTCAGTGTTGGGTTGCCAGCAAAAAGGGACATGGATTCTTGTGATTGTGGGGATATACGGATGTGATTTATCTCAGGCATTCACCTGCAGTAGCTACCAAAGAAAGCACAAGCATATGTTGATGGAAGGCTGATGTGATGCTATATATGCTGCCAGGTTAAGCTACAGTCATGAGAAATTACAGCATTAGCTGGTGAAATGTAGACCGGTGTGAAGTATGGATGAGGATGCAAGCAGCGGGGAGGAGAGAAGATTTTTCCTGTTTTATCATGCCTGCAGTGATGTTTTATATAAACACTCAAGTGAAAGCTGTAGAATTAGAACGCAGCTTGTTTGTTCATCAGTGTAAGGCTGTACATCTGATAGTTGCATCTGCCACTTTTGGCCTCCACCAGCAGTTTGAAGGGTGAAAGATGTTTTATTGAATTAAAATGCCATTTATGTTTAAAACACAACTTTTGGAAGGCTTTTCTAGGGAGACAGGTGATGAAGAATCCTTGTTCAGCAACAGCCACCAGGTTTATGTTTGAAGTGTAGTCCACCATTTTTCGGTGTTTGAGGTTGCAACCGTTTATTACCGCTACATATAAAGAGGGTTTACTTACGAGTCTGGATATAACTTGTGGAAAAAAATATTGTAAACCTTAGCTTTTTTTTTTTTAAGATTAGAGCTATCAAATGCACTTGCATTTTAGTCTTCTACAGTCTATTTATAATCTATAATCTTCTACCGTAAACCTAGAAAGTTAATGCCTAGTATTACTTAAAATTCATGTGAATACTTTAAACCAACTGTAGGATGTAGTAAAGGGATTTCTGAATTAAAGGATGATTGATGCTATAAGAAGCTCCTGCTGACTTTACAAAACAATTCACTCTTTTTTCAGTTAATTTCATAGTTTATTGTATCCAAGATAGGTTAATGGAACATTACATTCCATTTTCCTTTTTCTTTAAATAAAAGGGGTACTGGCACTACAGTGTTAATGATTTAATGTTATGGTTAGGTTATTGGGTTGATTAAATTGGATTAGTTAGATTACTGGCTCAGAAACATGCTATCACGTATCTTATGTTCCTTCTGCTTTGGAATACTTCAGAGTTTGGAGCATTAACAGTTTAGAAACCACACCCATAATACAGACATATTTGAAGGTTGTTATTGTAAGCTGGAATTTAAAATAAATTCCTTCAGGTTTGACCAGAAGGATCCGGGACCGATTGTTTGGTACAGCTAATATGCTTTTTCCTGTTTGATAGGAAGTACTTGCTACAAAGATAACTTGGTTCCAAAATGCAATGAAGGTTAAAACAAGACCATGGTTTTGTACCATCTTTCTCCCAAAGTAGTTAAGTAGTTTGCAACAGAGATCTGTCAGTAACTTCTGCAGTGCCAGCTCCACCACCTGAGGGAGACCTGCCAACAGTTCTCTTTCTATGCTGCAAGTTGGTCTTTGCTGAGCGATGAACAGCACATGTTCTCCACTCCTCTGCTTGTCCCTTTTTGCACCACCCAGAAGTAGCGTCATCAGTAGGAATACATCTCATATTTCTGTGCAAGGTCTCTCCTCGTTTTAGGGAATGTTAAGAATTCTTATCCTCTTTCTCATTGCCCTTAAGAAAAGACACCACCTATTTCTCCTAACTTCTGGTTTGTGAGGATTCCTATTGAACAGTTAACTGAACTTTCAGTGGGAGCTGTCTGTCTCCACCACTGCTGCTGGATTCCCAGACTGGTGACAGTTCATTTTCTCAGAGCAGACAGTATCATATTCATGAATCATTCCTTCCTTCAGTGACTGACAGTGAGAAATCACCAACTTCTCTGCTTACATCAAAACTTCTGGCCATTTAACCCTTTGCCTGACTTCATCAATTCATGAAGACCAGATGGATTCCCTGGGAAAACCTCTGCTGTAGGCTCTCAGGGGAATATGTACTCTACAGAAAAGGTTCCAGCTCTGCCTCTGGCCTTTTCCTCCCTAACTTTTAACAGTATTCTTCTATTAACTCCAGGCTCTCAGTAGTTATTCACATATTTACACACCTCACTGTTCAAATAAAGGTAAAAGAAGAAGATGTTTTACCTTGGATACATCCTTCTTGCCATACCAATTCAGAACTGCTCTCACCACTGAAGCCTAGCAATAAGCTTCCAGGAAGATCCTGCCAGTGGTCAGTAAGCCACAAGTACAGTCTGTGCTAGTCCATGTGGGAACTAACTCATTTTCCTGTTTGTTTGTTTGTTTTTGAATTTTTCCTTCAGAAGAAGGTTTGTATTTTTGCTCTACTGGGTGGCACTCCTGATCCACTGTCTTCCATGTCTTGTTTGAATTTTGCAGAACCCATGAACAGAACCCTCTGTCATATCTGAAGCTCTGCTTGAGTGGAAAGCACTCTAAATTTAAACAAATGTTCCCCAGTCTAACCGCAAAATTTCAGCAATTCCAGTGCTGTAAACTGAATCTTGTTTTTCTGATTTACCTTTCTTCATTGTGAAAGATATATTTTTTGGCAGGAGGAAGATGACTTCCTCCACGCACAGCTACTTTGTGCTGGCCACCTCCTCTGCTTCCCACATTTTCATACAGTGTTCACTCATTTTACCAGCTCATCCTTGTTGCTGGTGTTCTACATGCCTGCCAAGCCTCACAGCACCTGTACGAACTCACACTTTTGAGACTTACTTGCCATTTTGGCACATTCATTTGCTGTGCAGCACTACAGCTTCTTGTCTTTGTCCTGCAATGTTGACTCCAGAGTAGCTGCATGACACTGTGCCATGTCCAAACACCCACTGGAGGGCATGTCCCCTGAGCCCTGTAATGGCACTGAGTACACATGGCAATGTTCTTCTTTCATGGCCCTTTGCACATCTGTTACTCATATGAACACCATTCTACACAAGATGCATCTTTCTATCACCTGAACTGGCATGTGGAATCTCAGATATCTGTATCACAGGTCCCCTCTGATATTTTTCCTAAATGAGGCTTAATTACTGTGTGAAGGGAAACCTTTAAGGACCATAAAGCTTGGAATCACTCTACCAAATCCATGGCTTTTGCTTGAATCAGGTATCTTTGCACATTCTCCACATACAACGAAACATGAAATCTACAGTCACAGATTAGAGAAGCAGCCCATTTGCTGGCAGGATGGAAAGCCAGGCTGAAGCTAGCTCCCAAGGATGCAATTATAAAGGGATTCTCCAGCACCCAACCCTAGAGAAGAGCCCATGTTTGCATGAGATGAACTTCACAGCAACCATAGCCAGTCTTATGGCTGGGGACAACGGCTGTCTAACTAGACCTCATGCTTGCTCTCCACAAGTTCCAGAAATGAGAATGTCTTATTTCTTCAAAGTTAACGACTTCAGCTACACTTTCCCCCTCTTCTTTCTGTCCTTATTTAACTCTGGGGTGAAAAGAAAGAGAGGGGTTTGGTCAGGAAAGCCAACAACCAGTCCTTCAAACATCATGTCTCACATCCCTTAGCCTTGTTCCCATCAGTTCTGAGAAAGTGTTGAGGAAGACCAGCTGGGGATCTTCTCAGCACCTACCGATCTTTTTCAATGCATCTAGACTGCCTGGTCTAGTCCAGTTCCCTTTCAGTCGCAGCTGCTGCAGTCTTGGTTCATATTGAGCTGTTGGGTTGTAACGGAAACCTGGTCTCCCTTCAACCTAAGGCAGCTCATGAAGGGAGAAGGAGGCAGGTTCTCGTACTGTTTCCCAAAGCTGATTCAACTCTTCCTTCATGTTAGGCATCCCCAGCAACGTGCTCTTGCACAGTAAAAAAATCAAAACAAAATAAAACAAAGCCTGAAAAATTAAACTGTTTCTGTTGCGAGAATTACTATTTCTTTCCCTGTCTCAAACAGGTGGAAGAGCTTGCACATTTTTTTCTTGGACAGATCAGATGCAGAAAACATATTCGTGTTAAGTTTTGTCTGACTCATCAGCTTCGGAGCCCTGTTTCCCATCAAGTGCATTTTTGTGGATGAGATTGAAAGATGGTGCTGTTAGTGGTGGAAATTCATTCCTTGCAACAAAAATCTTCCCAACATCTTTTGTGTATTTTTCTTCCTTTTTTATTTTTGCTCACATTAAGACACGGTGAATTTCTACTGCAACCCGTAATCTCATTAGTTAAACAAAAATGCATGTTGTGTCATATGACAGGTTTTTAACTCTGGAATATGTTCTTAACTTGATTAAATTGGCTTTAGGTGTGTAACCTCTATTAACATTAATGGCAGCCACATGGCTGAAGCTCTGAATATGAACTTGAGAATAAATCATTAAAATGCAATTGTTTAATTTTATTGCCCTGCATGTCAGCAATATCAACTGGAGAGAGGATTGGAATCTTGCGCGTAACTGAACAGGTGATTAAATCCATCTCTTGATATTTTCCATTAAGATTAACTTTTTCTCTTCATATTCCCTATATTCTACATAGTTTTGCCTTATTAAAAAATGTGTTAGAGCTTTAACTAAATAGATTTTGATATATATAAATGGATATATGTGTTCAGTGTTTCCATAGTCTTAAAACTGAGTTAGCACAACAACTTTTTATTTTAAATGAAAAGCTTAAAATTCTTAAAATTGTTTCCAGATGTCTAAATGGACTCATAATGAATAAATACATGTCCTTTTTTCAAAAGTATTTTTACCTTGTTAAGAAATGGCCTTCTTTTTGCAGAAAACACTTTGTTGCAAAGCCTAGACTAGATTTGCACTTTGCTGAATACATTTTTGTACCTTTGAGCAGTCAAACTGCATTTATGTAACAGAAAATAACATTTATTGCATCTCTGAATTTAAATCATTTTGTAAATAATAGATTAACTCCATGGGTACAAAACACTTCACATCAAAGAGCTGGTCAAACATAAAGGTTTACGTTTCACAGTTTATGCAAGTTCATACTAAAATCAGAGAAATGAAAAATCTGCTCCAAAACTCTACTGAAGTCAGTGAAAAGGTCCCCACTGACATTAGTAGGAGTTAGATAGAGCCCACCGTGGGAAAAAATTCAATAGGCTTTGAATGTGCCCAGTTCATACAAAAGGCCCATCCACATCTTGCAGAAGGAGGCATTGACTTCCTCCAGCACATGTAGGAGATATTGTTTGGATTTTAATTTAAACTCCTGTTGATTATTCATTGGTGTGAGGCTGAGGAGTGGATAGAATACCGAAACAGATACTTTTAAAGCCATACAAAATATGTTAGCCACTTTAAAATGTGTACTCAAATAAAACACATTGTGCATATAAACACACTGCCCACATACATACTCTTGTTCTCTTTCTTTGTTTGTATACATTCATATATATATATCCATATAGGTACCTGAGAGAAAAAGAGAGACTTTAAAACATGAAAAATTCTACTACAATTTTACATCAGAAATGACTCTTTGTCTGATTTTTTTTGGGCAGTTGAATGAGTACTACAAGTATCTATAGGTCTGGATAGAAAAACACAGCAGGCTGGAGAGAGGAAAAATACACTCAGAGAAGGGAGTGTGGGAAAGTTTCCCAAGACTGATAAACCTGGAGTCTGTTGAGTCTGCAACAACTGATAAATTCAGAACACCGTGAATCTGCCAAACCTGCACATAGCCACGAGCACACACTGGTGTCACCAGCTCACAGTTGTGGTCTGTGTCTGCCTCAACTCAACCCCTAAACAGGAAAAGGGAATTTACAGTATAGGATCAGGCTAAACCAGTATTATTCATTCTTTTGATAATTCAATACTAAGACATGAATTTTTTCAGTGTTCCAGCAATCCTACTTTGATGTTAAAATGTTTGAGTTTTGCATCCTTTGGTTTTCGTACAGGTGTTTCATTCCTGCTACGGCTAGGCTCAAGCTTTACTTTCTGTTAAATGCTTGCCAAGTAGCACTGAGATAAGCAGTTTTGGTGTTGATTGACATTTGGTATTTATTTTATGTTTGCTTCTGAAATAAGCAGATATGATATCTCCTGGCCACAGAAAACATCAAGATGCATGTGGCATACTCAGCAGTGATGTCCTTCACCTTCCTTCTACTATTTCTTGGGAAAAAATCATCAGGGCAACAGTAAAGAAGAGGTAATGGTTTCCCATGTGTGATAAGCTTTGCTTGTGTAGGTTTAGGCAACCTGTAGATAGTTTTGTGTGTTATACGGCTAGATTTAACTACAGGCAAACTGTAGATAGCTTGGTGTGTTATATGTAATCTAAAACCAAATCAATGTTAGTAAAGTACTAGATTTACCCTGCAGTCTGAGGTCTTGAGCATCAATGAGGATAAAGGCTTGAATGCATGTCAAGCATTGTGTAAAGAGGCAATGTTATAGATTCATGACACTGGTGTTGACTTTTGTACTACTTGGTTTTCAGAGGATTAAATTTAGCTATTCATTCACAATGCAAGGGTTTGAGGACTCACTGAGCGACCTAACATTAATCTATGCGTTAACAAAGATTTTTAATAAACGTCATAAATATACACTGGTAGGGCAAAGACAAGAGATTAAAATTGCCACAGTAAAGGTAATGTTGGCATTTCCTACCTTCTGAGTATTTTATTTTGTATCATGATTGTTTTCCTAGTATATGGAACACTGGGGAGGTGTTGCATAAAACTGAGAATAAATAAGAGAGAAGCAGGTTCAGACAAAGCAGTCTGTCGCCCTTGCCACAGATGGCACATGGTTTCTCTAAAACGTTAAAAACAATCTGAATCTTGTGAGCTTGAGAAGTTGTAGTACAATGAAGACTTTTTATGGTATGTGATTTATAATGTTTTGTAGAGGTTCTAAGAGCAGTGTGATCTAACAGGGAAGCCATTTAAGGCAAGAGGATTACACCAGTGAAAAGTGCTAAGTGAAAAACAAAGCAGGAGTGCAAATTGGGAGAAATCTCCTGAATAAGGAGCGGAGAAGAGCACTCACTTATTATATTTGCATTGAACAACAATATGAATCCATTCAGGAATAGAACCAGGAGGGAAAAGGGATCCATGTTGATCAAAAGGACACAGGGAGGAAGCAGCCGCCGAGAGCTCTCTAGCTTGGCTATCGCAGATGGCTGAGCAGGTCACCAATTCTTCAGGCATCCTATGGAGGCCAGCTCAAAAAGATCAGGAAGGGAAATGCTACTGTGCCAGCCCATCAGCTTCCACATCGAAAGCAAGCCTCAGAATTCCTACATGACAAGTCAGAAAGAAATCTGATTCCTAGTACACTCCAAGGCTGGAGTTCATTACTGGGTATGCCTTTCTCATTTTATGTAAGCGGGAACATACACTTTTGGTGTTGGCAGTAATATATTTTTTTTAAGTCTTTAAGTTAGTATGATACTAGAAATTAATTTGAATTAATTTGGCAAGTGTTCATGTGTATGTGCAGGGCACTCTTTGTTCATTCAGGACAACAAATTCAGTTAGAAAATTGCAGGGAGGCAAATCCCGGGAAGAACCTGCAGTCCAAGAGCTCAAACAAGCTGCCTCCCACCCAAGGTCAGCTTGCACACTGTTGTGGCCAGGGTTAGCTCTCAGGGAGAAGCTGCTGCCACGAGGCACAAACTGGGGCTCTTCTAGCACAAACCAGACTGAGCTCCTGCGCACACCCTGATGCAGTGATGTTCCCTGTCTGTCTGGAGGGATGGAGAGCTGGAATACATGGTGCTTTGGGTGAAAATAAAAGCAGAAAACACCACAGGAGTGCAAAATACACTCCTGGCTGGATAGAGGAGTTTACTGTGGAGGAATGCTTTTCCTGCAGTCCTTACAATCTTTAATGTTCAAGGGAAAAAAAAAGAAAAAAACCTGCAACACAGCAGACTACATAGAGTGGAGGGTGGGATAACAGGGCTGTAGGGGGTAGCTGCAGGTGCTGCCATCCTCCACTGGAACTCCCCTTGAGCTCTTGCTCTGGCCTCTCCAATGACATTCATTCCTCTCTTTTTTTTCACTCTGCTCTGCCTCTGTCCCTTCCTGCAGACCTTCTGCTCCTCTTTCCCTTCTACTGCTCACCATTTTATCTGCTTCTGCTCCTTCACTTCTCCATCCACTCTGAATTGCTGTGTCTCCCCATGAGCTTTCCTCACTCTTGATTGTTTTCTTCTGTGGTTCCTACTCCCTTCTCCCTTCTCTGCCTGACTCCTGTTTCCTCCTGTAGCAGAGTGCATCCCACCTCAATGGAAAGAAAGTTCTTGCTGCCTGATCGTGTACTCGGCACCATGGTGGCCTCCAATACCCACATGGAGTCATTTGTAGAGGCACTGTAGTTGCTGGCTAGAGCTTGCTCATACTTTGGTGGGGTGAGGTATGAGCAATATTGTCAAAGAAGAGGAGCTCTGACTTGGATCGAGTTTATTCACAACGAACAGTCTGGGAAGGAGTCATCTGGTAAAATAAGCCTCCATCCAGCCTGTGTTAACAGTGGGGGTTTCGTTTGGTGATCATAGTTGGGCAGCTTGTCACAAGGGCAGTAAAAGATATTCCTGCTTGAGGTAACCGTTCACTGTTCTCAAGTCTCAAGTACCAGTTCCCCACATAGAAGTGCTGGTTTGACTCCTAAGCTTTATCTGCTCTCTCCCCATTTACCAACCGAAGTTCCTATTTTCTGAAGAGGACTGGTTTTTTATTACTTACACAGTATACTCAGCATTGAAAATATAATCTGAATTAAAAGATAGAAATCTCAGGATTTAACAAAGAGACCTATTATTGCTTTATTTGAGGTCTGAGCCAAGGGAGAATATGCCTAGATTTTACAATGACATTTCTAAATAGTGTTTAAAACTCTCATTATACATACTATCAATCAGAAAAAGATCTTCACCTTTTACCAGAGAGTCAAAGAGTGGGTCAAAGAGGAGAGGAGCACAGATACTCATGTCGTCGTTGTAAAATGCCCTTGATCACTAAACAAACTACATTTAAAAGTCAAAAATCTCTCGGAAAAGAAAATATCCTGAAGTATTTTGTGTGATTCTGTCTTTTATATGAGGGTTAAATTAACATGAAATACAAAATGTCAACCTAACAGTGAACAACTGCTGTGTGATTGCTGTTTGTTCAACGACTAACGTGTACACGGGCCAGATGCTGCCTGCCAATTTCTCTGGCCTGCAACACCATGTGGCTGTAGGAAATTGGGCTGTTGCACCTCCCTGATGCCAGGACAGTGTGCTGCAGGGCCAAGAGCTGCCAGCAGGCAGCCATGCAGGGGCACTCCTCATGGGACAGCCCTCTTTGAGGAGGAGGCAGGACAGGATGGGACATCTGAGGAAGCTGGGGCAGTTCAACGTTGCTCATGAATGTAGACAAAACTGATTGTTGCTACCCAAAAGTGCAGGTGTCCTTATCCTTGCGGGAAGCTTTGGGCAGCTTTGCAAGGGTGAGCTGCTGAGCAAGGAGGGGAGGAGAAGTGTTAGGGGTGATCCAGAGGCATCAGCGTGATTTTCCAACAGTGGGAAAGGGTGCAAGGGGCTTGGTCTGGAGTGGGAGAGGGCATGGAAGGAATATACAGATATTGGAGGAGTCTTTTGTTAAATTTTGAAGATATTGGAGATGCATGAATCAGGTAGGGGACAGAAAGGAAGACTGCATATTGTTGGAAGAAATCATGGGCTGGGAAGGATCTGGAAAATTTTGAAGACTCCAAGGGTAGCTGTGGGTTTGGATGGTGATCTTTGTTTCTTGTCCCAGTTCTTCCCTTTAGGTACCATCTTTTCCTCTTCCCTCACATCCCTGTAGTAAAGTAAAGTACCACCTTTTGGGGCTCATAGATCTCCCTTCACTATCCTCACACAGGTATGTACTGCTTTCCAAAAAGCCCTGTTCCCCTCCTGCCAAATCTCCCTCCTCCTGGAACAACCCTTACTCACCTACCTGCATTCCTACACTGGTGAGGGAAAGCAGGTAAAGCAGCACCAGGTCAGGCAGCTCTTGAGATCTTGGTTGTATGTGGGACATGCCTGCTTCCTTACTACTTGGTGAAGGAGTGGCAAACATTTCCCCACATACCTTGATCCTCAGTGGCAGCAGCTGTATACTGCTAAGTGCATCAGTTATCACAGGCAAATGTGCTACGGTCAGTTGTTTTGCCAGCAGGCATTCCTTAAGGGACAGGGATCAGCTGAATAACTGGAGTACCTAAGACTTGTTTGCCCTAAAGTCCACACCCATATAATTTTAAAGAGTCTTTCCTGTTGTTCATGACAACCAACATGATGAGCAATGACATATCTGCATTAAGTTGCAGAAAATATTAAACTTTCCCACTTCAGTGCAGCTTAACTAAGACTGAAAGCCAGAATGCTGTTGAAATGACACCACCACCTCTCCTACAGTAGCTTGGAAATAGAAAATATTGGACTATAAGCTCACTTGAGCCAGAAGAGAGCACAGCCACAGAAGACAGCTAATCTAATTTAATAAAAGATAAAACAAGTAACATGAAAAAAAAAAAGGAAACCAACCCAAAACATGGAGTGCTGAACATAAAGCAATCCAGTGGCATTTCTTTATTGTGCATATCTACTGGAAAGTGATAACTCTCTGTGTACACGTGGTACATCATCTCAGGAAAAGACTGAAAATGAATGCCATGGGCCATTCTGTTTAAGGTGTGACCAATAACTAGTGGTTATCTGTACATACATTATAATGGTATTTATGCTTCTCAGAATGCCTTGTGGAATTTCTTGTAAGCAATGAACCCAGAACCTTAGGCTGTAAAAAATGTGTGTATAAACTCCTGACTGGACAGCAAATCCCATAAATCTCCATAAATGCTTCAGTCACTAGAGAGGAATAAGGAGGTATGCTGTCTTAGAAAAGTGGAGGGAAAAAAAAGAAAGAAAAAGAGCACTGATATTTTAGGTCAACTGTCAAAAAAGGAGCATCTCCTAAAAATAAAAATACTTGTTAATTATTTTGTTTCTGGGACCAATTTCAAAAGTGCAATTCAGGAGGAAAAGAAGAGCTATTTTATGTGCTTTTTCACAGTCTACTTCTGCCTTAAAGGCCTCAAAGTGAAATAAGTGCAGTGCCACAGACACAAAGTCCTTTTTTTCCTTATTGAAAGCTGTTCTTACCTATGTTGACAGCCACCCCATGCAATGGCATATACCTGCCCGGAGGCTCAATTCTTGGGATCAGGCTACAAAACTACAACAGCTAAATTTTCCTTCACAGTTCCTAGTTGGTCAGGGATTTTTAAAACTTACTGTATTTTGAGACATGTATTGGTATGCAATCTAATCTGTCACTAGACGGAATCACTGTTTCAAACACTACAATGCAGTTACATAACTACAGGGAGTGAAGTGGTCATATCATGTATGGGCAATTTACAGTTTTCGAGCGTGTTATCTAATCCTGCTAGAAAGGACATTAAGGCGTAATTATTTTATGACAGACTTCTTTGAAGCTGGAATGGTGGGTTGCTTTCACCTCCTAAATAGCATTCTCTCTATATCCATGGGGCTACTTTTGCATGTATGCCAGGAACTTGCAGCAAAATTTAGAATTTTAGATGTTAACCTGACAATTATTTCAGTTGCACTTACTTTCTGCACTGTGTTTAAAGAAAAAGTGGAATCTGAGGATTTAATATCAAGACTACTACACAGTGCTCCAATGTTTCCTGGAAAAGTACAGTTCCAAGGATTTCTTGCCTAGATCTCTTGCTCAAAATACAGTCTTTATTGATAGTGCCAGAAAATAATTTTCATATTATAATTCTTCCAATAATAGAAAACAGCAATCAAATTCCTAGTGAACAAATTCTATGAAAGCATAGATGATATCATCATCTTTGCTAATCTTGGAATGTCCTCAATTCTGATATCCATGCAAACTATTAATGAACTTCATTTTTCACAGTTGTCCGTACATCCTAAATTACAAGCAAGAAACCTACTTTGATCCTTATCCTATGCCTGTGCTGTTTTAACATCCATCTAAATAGATCTACAGCAAAAATATATAAATGTTTGGGAGTTGCTTCTCTCTCTGCTGTGATAGATAACCAGAAGAATGAACATCAAGAATTCTGAGAAAAGAGTATTACAGTGTCAGAGGTGTAACAGTACACAAAGCATAATGTAGTACAAGAGAATGGTGCTGACAATTTTATAAAAAGTTCACAACTAATACTATAAAGTCACTTACGTATTACAAAACTATTTTTTTTGTCCTGCCTAGACTAAAATTCCTAAATAAACAAAACCGAAAACATCTGTGGCAAAAACTAAATCTCTGTTTAGTAAAATGCTAGTAAGCTACCAAATATAAGTAAACCAGAAGCAAACAAAATTGAAAGCTTAAAACTGATGTTTCAAAGTAAAGCTGCAAGATGGCTGTCAGTCTGGGAATATGTGTCAAAATGCAGGTTGGAATTATAGGCAAGAGCATTTTGTAGTAAGAGAATAACTTGCTTGTGACATTCTGGAGTGACACATGATAAACCATATGAAGAATTAGCCATGATCTATCTAATTGTAGACAAACCAAAATAATACTGCAGATAAACAGCTAAAGAGAAGAGTGTGTTATAATTAATTCAATCTGACATTGACGACTGAAGAGCTTAAAAGGCTTTAGGTGGTCTGCAACTGTAATTTTCTTCTATTTCCAGCAAAACATCCTAAAGAAAAGGTCCCTCACACCTCCACCCACACATCCCGATGAATTATCAGAACAAATGAAAGCAACATAAAAAGGAAAGCCAAAAAGCCTTGTGCAGTCTCTGCAGCATGCAATTCTCTTATTGCAGCAGGAATAGCACAAAGGGATAAGAAATGCTCAGCACGCTTACTTACATATTGGGAGAAAACAGCTGTAGCAAATTGGAAGAAGAGTTAAACTATTAACATGTCTGTATGCCAATATTAACACTTCTGTAAGTGTCCCACCTGCAGAATGATCAGACTCATCAAGTTGTGCTTTTTTCTTCCACAGAAAGTTACAGTCAGGAAACCAATTCCTAGCACTTTTGGAGATAAGAACAAAGCTTTTTGCTCTTACTACTTAACAGCTAGTGATAGCGTTTACATTTCACTTCAGAAGAATTCTCCCATTGCTTCAGTCAGTGCAATCGCTTGTTTCTTACAAGGTACTTCAACTTCAAAATAAGAAAATTATATACACATAAGCCTTCCCAGGTCAAAATTTCTGCCTGAAATAAATCCTTTTCATAAACTGAAAACTCATGGTGTTATTTGTGCTGCTTAAATAGATTAAGAACTTTCCTACTGCTGGTCTAACTAATGAGAAAGAATTTCACATTTTACTTTTACAGACAGCAGTATGGACCCTAAGGCAACAGAAAGTCATTTGCTATAGTTTGGTAACTAATCACTGAATTCTGATCTGTAGCTTTTACAGAAAGATTTAAGCGATCAACAGGAGAGCTGAAAAACTAAGAAAAAGAAATGCAAGTTTACACTGAAACCTGGTCAGGGAAACGGGTGTCTGATTTTCACTTGAAAGAGGGGGATCCCACATCCCGTGACTGAGTATGTATGCTTATCACTTAATAAGAGAAACTCTTTTGCAAATATGAATAGATTTTATGCAAATATAGAGTCAGAGTCTTGCTTGTTCTCCTAGCTGTGATTGATGCATTACTGGCTGCAAGGTGGGTTTCTCTGAAGAGAATGGGAGACACACATTCATCCCTTAGAAGTACCAGTAGATGTCATCTTGAAATTACTTCAGTGATAACACTGTACATTGATTCAGGTTTACCCATCCTGTGTCCTGCAGGCTACATCCTTCCCTTGAGAATAATTTATCCAGGGCACTTTCTAAACTAGTTAAGGAATATCCTTTATCATGCTTGGGCTGGATGGGTTGTTTTGGTGCTCTACACTTTATCTTTCTTTTTTTTCTTTCCCTCCCATCACACAAAAAACATGGAAATAGAAATTTATTTACATAACCTTGTACTGTCACATATCCAGAAGAGCTTCTAGCATGTGGCAGGAATGCCTGCATTTTTGTCATATGCCAGTCACATCACTGGATGTATAACAAGACAGAGGATATGGACTATTGATTTGTATCCGGACTAGCTTATGTGTACTCAAAACACAAGATCTTGTTCAAGCTCAGAATACACTAAGATTTAAACATCTATATGGTTGCTCAAGCAAGAACTCCCTTTCTTGATGGCTTTGAAAGTAGCTCTAAAAAATGAAGGAAATTTTTTTTCAAGTTTTAGGGTGGACTTAATGAGACTTAGTGTTGAAAGTGATTGACTAGGTGAAGATGGAAAGATGTAAGCAGAAAGACAGCTAGTGCTACTCAGGCTAGGGAGGAAAAGTCTTTTGCTCAAATTTTCATCCCACTGAAAAGGATAACCTAAACAGTATATCAGAAATTATGTATGTGCCAATAGACAAAGGAAATTTTATAATAAGCGTGTTTCATTTGAACAAATGTGCTTCACTACATAGAGAAATCAAGATGACCTTTTCAAGTGTCACTATTTCTAGAGTCTTCTTTACCCTTTCCACATCCATTGTTACGGTCTATCTGGAAAAGCTTGAATGAGAAACTATAACCCACCAAATGCCAAATGAAATGTCATCATTAACTTTCATGTGCTACAGTTCATCTTAATAAGTCTAATCTTGAAACAACTCATAACAGTTATGAACTCGTGTAGCTTCACCACCAAAGAAACTTCTCCTAATTTACATGTAACACAGGAAGACCGGGATTGTATTGTGTGTCTTAAATGTAGCAAAATTTGCCTTCTATTTAAATAGTTTCGTAGTAGCTGTGAGTAGATCTTTTAATTTTTACTGTATAATTCTTCAAAATGAAATCTTTTGGTAAGGTTTTTTCTACTTTTGAACTGAACAATCAGTATGAAATATTCCAGTTGAAATGAGCGCGATGTCCTGCCAGCAGATAGAGCAGTCAGGAAGAGTAAAAAGTTCAAAGCATGATTCATTTTACAGCCTTCAAAACAAGAATAAATCACTTCATAGTCTCACAATAACAAGTCTTTCTATATTGAAGTTCTACCACAAAGTTCTTATGCTCTAAACTCTTTTCACCCTATATTCAAAAGAACCAGCTTATTTGTTTAGATTGTTAATATTAAAACCAAATTACTTTGTAGTTTGAAATGCATTTTGCACTTAATTTTTTTCCTATAAAACTTAAAATCACAGAATAATATATAGCTGCCTTCAACATTAGAGGAAAAAAAGGGACAAAATCAAAGAAGAACTTATGTTACCTTTTCAGAATTAATTTGAACTTTTGTATTACACATTTGAACATTTTGCAAGAATCTGTTCTGAGTTGTTATCCTTAGCAGGATAACTGCGTAGATAATGTGCGAGCAGCACTTAATTATAAAGCTGTGTTCCCAATACCCAAATAACAAGGCTTCAGCACATAGCTCTTTTTGATAATAATTTCTGAATTGCCTTGTATAATCTTGAACACGACAGTTAAGAGATTTTGAGGCACAGCAAAGAGCTGGATTAGAATAACTTGCTGAAAGCAACAGAAGTTATTTCATTTCTCCTTTGTCTTGTTCACAGGGCTGAAAATCATAGTCCTACTTCCCCCACTAGGATGTTTAAGACCAATACATCTTACACAGAAAAATTCTGCTGTAATCTGGAAACTAATAATCCATGAAGAACGTAGAATAACTCAGAGAAAATGGTCAAGTTGGGTCCATCAACATTATGCTTTCTTCTTTCCTCACCTCTTCAGATTTCATCATGGTTGGTGAAAGGACGTACTGGAGTCATTGCTTGCCTTGCATCTACATAACCCTGATTCCAAAGTTGCCTAAACTCACTGAGCTCCCAGTACTTCAATTTCCTTGAAATTCACAGTTTTAGCTATCAAAATAAAATCTGATAAAGACTCCTCCTATACAGCCTTTCCACAATTTTTGTTATGATTAAATACTTTTTCCTTATCAGCTCCACTTGTCTAAAAATGCCTAAAAACAGAAGAAAGAGGACTGTGATACACTTAGAGGACAGCAGCAGTACTTATTCCCCTTCAAATGCTCTGTTTGGTCCTAGGAGAATACACCTGCCTGTCTGAAGCAGTTCCATTCACTCCCCAAAGAAGAACCTGAAGAATGTGGCTGCAGTTATATTTAAACCTCACATGTAGGTTCTCCTGGTCCCCAAAGAGCATCGTGAACTGAAACAGGCTTCAGGGAAAACAGCATATTTGATAATTAGTCCCTTTGAAACAGCCTCTGTTCCTCTAAATACAGTATACTTCAGAATATTTTAATGACTGTAAAAGGAATCTGAAGATCCTGAAGTGCCAAAAATTGTCTCATGGAACCATTCAGCCTTCATGAGTACCTTCAGAGCGTATCAGCTGTCTTCAGTTGACACACCAGCCTCCCTGCACTCATACCTCAGACTTCACATGCTCAAGCTATTAAAAAAGATGCTACATTCAATTTAGGGTGGAAAATTACAGCAACTTACCCTGCTAACAGTGCTTATCCTCACAGGGTGTTTTCCTCATATCTTATCCCTCAATGAAGGAGACTTCTCTAACCGTTTTGAAAGACTGACCTCCATAAACTCCTTTAAAGTAAGTTGCCAGCTACATATACGCTATACATTAAACCCTCAAGCTCAGTGCACGGCTCAACAAGCTCCAGACTGCTGTGTGCCCACAATCAGTCACAAATCTCATCATGGATGCTGGAACAAGTCACAGCTGGGAGCAGGTGAGCTCTGAGCCTGGCAGCCTTCTCTTCATCTACATCTATTCCTGGCAGGACGTATCTGAGATTGACTGTTTTGTAGTGCTGTTAGCTGTCTCGCCTCAATTTATCTTTTGAACCCGCCTTGCAGAAATAGAAGGCAGAACAGGTCCCATAACAGGTGACTCCAGAGCTGAATGGGGTTCTTCCTCCATTCCCGAGGCCACTAAGCTGCAACCCTGTTTAGAATGACTTTTCCACCTTCCTCTGTTGCCCCGAGTGTGATGTCAGACCTTCCCACCCCACAAACAAATCCAAAGTGCACTGACATGTGCAGCACCATGTCAAAAGGGCAGCAGGCTTTTGTCTGGCAGAAAAAGAGAGCAGATCACATTTTCTTATTTGCTGGGGCATGTTTTTGAAGAATTGTGTTTTCACGTTTTCAAAATCTTTCCCATTTTTTCTTTAAAAATAAGCACTCCTTAGCAACAGATTCTGCTAGAAGAAAAATAGCCAACCTCAAAAAATAACCTTAGATTTTAAGTGGATTTGCATTTTCTCACCAATATTTTGCCTGGTATTATTAATTTTAAAGTGAATGAGTTCTATTTAGGTATACTGAAAATCTGAAAGACTCATTTTTAGTACTAGTTCAATTAATGTCACAGCACATTTCAGCACTTTGAGTTTCAGGAGGCAAAATTTTCTGATGCCTTACCATTCCTAGACATTTTCTGTTTGTATTTATAGCCTAGGGAAGTCCCAATGCTACTTTTACCACATATGTGCAGTACAAGTGAAAATCTTTTGTATCTGGGCTTCTCTTCAAAGCTGTTAACTTGGGATACTACTGCAGGCACTGACTGGGAAGTTACCTACTGGATAAACTTCCCAGTGACAGCAGATAGATCTAATGGAAATTCAACTGATTGCATTGCACCAGTTTCCTGTTTAAATTATGCTACCATTTGACTGGAGCAGAAAGTGCAAGTTAGACTGGAGCTTTCATTATAGGTTTTCTGTTTAAATTTTGTAGTTTGCCACAAATTGCTCAGTATTTCAATACAAAATATGTATTTACTGTTCTTGAATCATTCATAATACATGCAACTCTCTAAGGTGCACAGGCAATGTATGTGTGTTTGTAATACAAAGCTTGTGCCTAGTAAGCTGAAAAATAAGTATTCCAGATACTCACTATATAACGTACTGTGCTTAACTATATAGAAAGTACAGGGTAATTTAGAGTTTATTGTTAGAGGCAGCATAATGAATTGAATTATTTTATGTCAACAGATTTCTGAAACCAATTAAAACATTTTAACAGCGTGCAGATAAATGCAAAAACATTCCCAGGACTGCTATTGTAATTTACTTTGATATATTCTTAAAAATAATCTGGACCATGCCAAGTTAGAAATCACAGTACAAATACACATTATTAAGCTCTTGCTTACAGACTGGCTTCTGTGGTTTTGCTGTCATGAAAGGCTGTTATTCGAGCAAGAACAGGACAAGAACAGTCCTTCAAAAACCTAATAACGGTATGCATCTTGGTTTTGTTATGCTTTGCTGGGAGAAAAGTCCTAAACATATACTATTTTTTATTTATTATATTTTTTTTTATTTACTTACAGAGCTAATCTAGAGAAGGTATTTGTTTCATATATAGATATACAAACAGGAGGAGCTGGAAGTCATTGTATAGCAGGAAAACTATGATGTGGTTACCATCGCAGAAGCACGGTGGGATGATTCTCACAACCGGAGTGCTGCAATGGATGGCTGCAAACTCTTCAGAAGGGATTGGCAAGGAAGGAGAGGTAGTGGAGTGGCCCTGTATGTTAGAGAGTGTTAGCCAGCCCTTGTTCTCATGGGAGACTTCAATTTACCAGATGTCTGCTAGAAATACAATACAGCAGAGAGGAAACAATCTAGGAGGTTCCTGGAATGTGTGGAAGATGATAAATTCCTGACACAGCTGGTGAGGGAGCCAACTAGGGAAAGTGTCCTGCTGGATCTTTTGCTTGTGAACAGAGAAGGACTTGTGGGTGACGTGACGGCTGGAGGCCATCTTGGGCATAGCAATCATGAAATGATAGAGTTTTCGATTTCTGAAGAAGTAACTAGGAGGGTCAGCGAAACTGTTACCTTGGACTTCCGGAGGGCAGACTTTGGCCTGTTTAGGAGCCTGGTTGATAGAGCCCCTTGGGAGGCAATCCTGAAGGGCAAAAGAGTCCAGGAAGGCTTAACATTCTTCAAGAAGGAAATCTTCAAGCTGCAAGAGCAGACCGTCCCCATGTGCTGAAAGATGAGCCATCGGGGAAGAAGACCAGCCTGCCTGAACAGAGAGCTTTGGCTGGAACTCAGGAAAAATAGGCAAGTTTATGGTCTTTGGAGGAAGGGGCAGGCAACTCAGGAGGAGTATAAAGATGTCATGAGGTTATGCAGAAAGAAAATTAGAAGGGACAAAGCCCAACTAGAACTTAATCTGGCTACTGCTGTTAACAGACAATACAAAACATTTCTATAAATACATTAGCAACAAAAGGAGGACTAAGGAGAATCTCCATCCTTTATTGAATGCCAGTGGAAACACAGTGACAAAGGAAGAGGAAAAGGCTGAGGTACTTAATGCCTTCTTTGCCTCAGTCTTTAGTAGTAAGACCAGTTGTTGTCGGGGTACCCAGTGGCCTGAGCTGGAAGACAGGGATGGTGAGCAGAATGAAGACCCCATAATCCAAGGAGAAACAGTGACCTGCTACACCACTTAGACACACACAAATCTACGGGGCCAGATGGAATCCAACCAATGGTACTGAGGGAGCTGGCAGAAGAGCTCTCCAAGCCACTTCCCATCATTTATGAACAGTCCCAGATAACCAAGGAGGTCTCAGTTGTCTGGAGGTTAGCAAATGTGATGCCCATCTACAGGAAGGGCTGGAAGGAGGATCTGGGGAGCTACAGGCCTGTCAGTCTGACATTGGTGCTGGGGAAGGTTATGGAGCAGATCATCTTGAGTGTCATCACACGGCTCATATAGGACAACAAAGTGATCAGTCAGCATGAACTTATGAAAGGTCCTGCTTGACAAACCTGATCTCCTTCTATGAGAAGATGACCCACTTAGTGGATGAGGGAAAGGCTGTGGATGTTGTCTACCTATACTTTAGTAAAGCATTTGGCACTTTTTCCCACAGCATTCTCCTGGAGAAACTGGCTGTTCACGGCTTGGACAGGTGTATGCTTTGCTAGGTAAAAAACTGGCTGGATGGCTGGGCCCAAAGAGTGCTGGTGAATGGAGTTAAATCCAGTTGGCAGCCAATTACAAGTGGTGTTCCCCAGGGCTCCGTATTGGGGCCACTTCTCTTTAGTATCTTTATCAACAATCTGGACGAGGGGATCGAGTGCACCCTCAGCAAGTTTGCAGATGACACCAAGTTGGGTGGGAGTGTTGATCTGCTTGAGGGTAGGAAGGATCTACAGAGGGATCTGGACAGGCTGGATCAGTGGGCTGAGGCCAATGGTACTAGGTTCAACAACGCTCGTTGTCGGGCCCTGTACTTGGGTCACAACAACCCCATGCAACGCTACAGGCTTGGAGAAGCATGGCTGGAAAGCAGCCTGGCGGAAAAGGACCTGGGGGTGTTGGTCGATAGCCAGTTGAATATGAGCCGGCAGCATGCCCAGGT
>VZSC01012892.1:3282-20270 GCA_013398225.1 Steatornis caripensis
GGAAGGGGAAGGGGAAGGGGAAGGGGAAGGGGAAGGGGAAGGGGAAGGGTTCCCTGCTCATACAGAAGTAGCATTTTCCTTTGCTGTTCTTTGCTTTTGTAAATGTCACCGGTTATACTTTTTGGTGCGTTTGTCTGGATTTCCTGCCTATTTGCAGCCACTTTTGCTTATGTTATTCTTTGTCCTTTGTCTTGCAATTTCTGTTACCCAGGTCAATGTTTACATGTTTTCTGATGCCTCCTAAATGCAACTGCAATCTTCACACCTTTGATGGTCACAATACATACACAACTGTGTATAACTCTCATACATTTTATTTGGCTATACAATAGCAGTGTGATAAGATACTTACTCATTGTTGGTGACACTCTTTTAGCTCACCTGAGTTTGGTTTTAAGGCAAGCTTATATTGAATGATTCATTTATTGCACTTAAAATTTATAGTCATCGCAATGCTCTAATTAAACTGCGAAGACTCTTGCATTGGTAATGATGGTGTATTAACATCTTGACCCTAGGGCTAACTTCACTTTAAAAGGGACATGTATTCAGTCTGCTGTTCTATGGTAGATTTGTAACATGGTAAGAAGCAAATCTGATCACTACTATTTGAACCACTGTTTTTCTTCCGTAAAATATCTTAACTTTTTACTTCTACAGTAGAAACTCCGAAGTTGATTGTTGTAAACCCTTTAAAGATCATAAAATAATTTATGTTTGAAAGGACTCATAGAGCTCTTCTAATCCAACTCCATGTCCAAAGCAGGGATAATTTCTGACTTATGGGAGTTTGCTCAGAGTCTTGTCTAGTCAAGTTTTGAATGTCTCCAAGAATGCAAATTTGACAGCCTCTTCAGGAATCCTGTTCCAGTAGAAAGCCACTTTCAAAAACTTGGGGTTTTTTACTTACATTTAGTCAAAATTTCCCATGCAGTAACTCTTTTTGTTCTATTGTCGTGCATCTTTGAGAAGACTATGAACATTTGCTGTATAACCATACCAATTGATAGTTGTAGACAGCACTTAGATATCCCCTTAGTGTTCTTCCTAAAGGCCAGACAAATTCAGCTTCCATTGCCTTTCCTCACTGGCACATACTTGAAACCACTAACCATTTTAGAGATCTTGTGTTAACTAGTCACTAGACAAAAGACCCTTTAAGCATCTACATTCTTTTTTTCTAACCTATGTCAAAAGGTTTGACCTAGATATGAACATGTATTTGTGGGATCATCAATTGTCATGTCTTAAGCACTGGCTCTGCTGCTTGCAGCTTAGTTTTGGCTTCCCTTAGAAATGTATGCTACGGTCAGCTAAACAAAAAAAAAAAATCAGTCAATCAATCAGACAAACAAACCATCACAACTTCCATCACTTGGCTACTTAACTTTAAAACTAGTGTCTGTTATCCCCAGAAGGCATTCACCTGTGTGAAAGTGTTCCCCCATCTTCACAAAACAGAATAGCTTTTTTTTTTTGTATGGAGATGGATAATAAACTTTCTGTTATGAAAATTTTGGATTAATTAAAATGAAAACTAATACGACTTTACAAAATCTTTCCATTGGAAAATACTAATTATATCTAGAGGAGGTTTAGAGAAAAAAAATAGTAAATTGAAAGAGTAACTGAGAAAGTTTCCATTTCTTCACAAGTTCAACTTGGAAACTGTCAAATGAGTATTCAAATAAGAAATACCAAATATATTTGATTTGGAGAGACTTATAAATTGGTGTTGAAGACATTTTAAGTCATGCAGAATCAGTAGAAGTTTGTTGGGTTTTCTTTAATGTTCATAGAGAAAATAATTATGCATCAGTAGCAGTCTAATGTTAGTACAGAAGTAGAACTTTTATTTTATTTTTTAACACATTATACCTATGTCTGATTTCATTTCTGAATTTTGCAGTATTGTATATGAATAAAAAAGATTAAGAACTAATCACTATCATTAAATGTTCCTTTAATCTACTAAAATATCACTTCACGTTTAATACTGGACTGATTTATCAGTCTTTAAACTCTCTTTTCAGTAATCTCTAATTTTTTAAGTGATACTGAATATGTACACAATCATTCAGCTCTAACACTAGTGAAAATCATCTACAATACTGAACAGCAAAATACATAAGTAACAAATTAATGAACTATGTTACATATTCATGTGTACCATCTATTGATATTTTTTCTTGCAATCTTCTGCATTTAACAGCTTATTCCTCACAAGGACTTACCTGTTGGAGTTACCAGTTTTCAGGGCAACACAACAGTCTAGAATTAACTAATTTAATTTTGAATGAGCAGGGAGTCTGACATTTCAAAGTAAGATGCACAGCATACAATGTGATAGAGATGCATTCCTGTGCAACCTGCTCTAGGCTAACCTGCTTTAGCAGGGGGGTTGGACTAGATGATCTCTAGAGGTCCCTTCCAACCCCTACCATTCTATGATTCTATGATTCTATGAGCCATTCAAACTACCCAATAGTAAATACTATTAAGCTGGGCTGTAAGTAAAATATCTTTCATTATTTATATGCCTGCTTCTGACCTGTAGAAAGGTACCATCTTATCTCCCTTCATCTGAATTTTAGTTAAACTTGTTCTTTTTTGTGAACTATTCCAGTCTAAAATTAGCTCAGAAAACCATCACTGCATAACAGCTCTGTGGCTATAGGACTCCCTCAGGCAATGAGAAACCAAGCAACAGTTGCTGCTTCTGGGTATGGAAATCTAAATTCCTTATTTCCACCAAAAAGATTGACTTAAATCCTTCTCTTCAAAATCTCCCACTGTCAGAGGAATATTCTAATAACAGACTCTGAAGTTCACTCTCTAAAGCAAAAAATAATTATTAATTCAGAATGAGGATGCAAAATGTTGTAAGCACAACAATGTCATCAAATAGAAATGAAATTCTTTCAAAAAGGTGAGACAGATTTTAGTACTGGGTTTTCACTCTTAAAACCAAAGATCTTGACTGTTTCATAAGCATTTCAATAATATCTCTTAGGTTCAATTTAGTTGTTTTGTGCAGAACTATCTTTTCATTGGGATCCTTCCCAAGGAGTGACCCTATTTGACATAATAAGGATGGGGATCATTAATCCAGGAAAAATCTAAGATATGATGTCAGATCCAGTTGGGCTGCTTTTCTGTGTTTCATTTCTATTTTACAAGGACTAGTTTATCAAGCATAAGGCTGCTTAGACCTTTCACTAGCAAAGATAAAGTTATTGTTCTGGTGTCCTGGTTTGGGCTAGAACAGAGCTGATTTTCTTTTAGTAATTTTGCTTTTTAGTTAAGTCTCTTCTGAGAAGCTGCATTCTCTGATATTAACTGCATGTTTTGCCAGACAGTAGCTGCTTCTAGCAGTGATAAGGCTCAGCGTTTATAGTTAGCACTGGAACATCAGAAGCAATGGAATGTATTAAGACTCTTGCTTATAATTATCCCTATGGAGACCAAGGTCGATGCTTGCTTCTGCTAACTTTCTTATCCTCCAGAACTGAAAGAGCAGAGAAGTGGTGACACCTGCAACCCTGCGGTGGGGAGGAGCGGGTCAGACAGGTGACCCAAAACTGACCAAAGGGAGTATTCCATCCCATACACGTCATACTCAGTATAAAGCTGAGGGATCACGAGGGTCTCACTCTCTTCTATGGCTGGCATCCGAGGAGGTCTCTATCCAAATCTTCTGCCTTCAATCCTGATCCATGCATTTCTGAATCCAGTTCCTGCCTGCTGCTGAGTACAGTCTGAGACTTTCTCGGGACATGCCCCGCAGTGTCTGGGTGATGTATTCGTCATCGTTGGGGGTGAGCTCGGTATTGGTTTTGCACATATTTGTATATTTGTATATATTTCATTATTATTTCTTCCTATTATTATTATACATTATTATTGTAGTTAGACTAAAGCTGTTTTAAATTTTCCAACCTGTAAGTCTCTTTCCCTTTTCTCTTCCCCCCCCATTTTGGGGAGGGTGTTAACAAAGAGCATCTGTTCTTCGTTTAATAACCAGCCCAGCTTTTAACCGTGACATCTGGACTAGTAATTGTGTAGAAGTTTGGACATGAGAGAGACACCCCTCTCGGATCCTGGCAGTTTTCAGTGTGAAAAGGAACAAATGTGTAGGCTTTGAGGAATTTTACTGCAAGAAATCTAAGCATCTTATCTACCTCCAAGGTTAGGCATCAGGTGAATACATTTTCCCACAGTTACATTGTGGATTATGTTCTCAGTGGCAGGTACATAATAGTACATGGTTACTTAACTTCTAAATGATTATACAAGGCACAAAGTCAGTGATCCTCTGCTGTGGATCTAGCCTTAAGACCTCAAAACAAGAACAAATAGTAATAGGTTATAACATTTTTCTTCAGAGACTTTTCCTTTAGGTGCTACTTTTATTAACAACATAAGGAAATGTAATTTTGCAGTAACTTGCCTTCTACTTCTTTGATGCATATTTTTAAATTATGAAAATAAGAAATTCAATGTCTATGACAACTATGTTACATTTAGTCTTTATTTTTGCTTGCTTTTTTTAAACTAATGACAAAAATTAATGTTCCGGTCTTCATATTTGGTAATCTGATAGTAACCTGATATTTGCACATAACTCTGTATTTGGAAACTCTGAGAGGGTTTTGTTCTGCTAAATTTGAATGTGAACAACAGAATCAGTCATGTTGAGTGGTATTTATAGACAATGGAAAGGAATAAACCTTTTTTTAGGGCACAGTTCATTTTATGTGGGATTCAACAACCTGGACATGGTCATTTTAGGAACTGTGAGATAACCCATACAGTGTCCAGCTGCACTCCAGATTGTGTGTCTCAGAGGTTCCTTTTCATATCTACCAGTCCTATCTAGATATTTTGGCTTTCCTGAAGCTGTGTGAAGTGACGCTAGAGTCTGTTTAGGTGGCAGAATCCTCAAAGAACTTATTACTCTCCATTGATTCTGGAAAAAGCTGAGAGAAGTAAGTATGGTGTGCATAATGACACTCTAAATGCTTAAATTATGTGAAATTAATTTTGCCGTGTAGAGAACATCAATTATGTGTTGCCTACAGACTGCAAGAAAAAACAATACACATATTTTATCCTGGATGCACTCAAAACATTCTCACTTTAAATTAGATAATGTAGCCTAACTCAGAACTAGATATTTTGCAATTATTCTAATTCATAACTAGATAGGTTCTTGGGGTACCTCACTGGGGTGGTAAGCATATTGGTGCTCAGCCTGACAGCTCGCCAGATCCTTGATATCTTTTGTCTGCAATAACCAATGAATAATTGCTTTGTACTTCCAAGCTGTGCATATCTTTCTTGCTTGTATCTCTTTGTGCTTGGCTAAAGATGCCTGAACAAACTAATGCAAAAAAGTGGCTGTAACAAAGCATATGATGCCTTCTCAAAAAATACAGGATATTCATTTTGGCTTTAATCTACCTCTGTAAATGAGTGCAGATATCCCGTGGGTCCTGCATTTTACCAGCCAGTGGTCTGTGGGTGTCACATATGCCATAAGGACCAATAAAAATCACTAGAAGCCTACATTTTGGGAATTAAATCCCATCCTAAAATTACAGATCTAAGCCACTAAGTCTGAGACAGAACAGAGAAGTGCAACTGTCCCATCAAAGTATGTATGTCTAGCCTAAGAAGGCTAGCTCAGGCTTATATATCTAGGATGTAATTATATAATAATTCTTTGTAAATCCACTATGTTTTCATAACTATAATTGTGTTATTTTCATTACAAAAATAAATACAGTAAAAGTAATACACATGAAAAAGTTGAAATATAACTTGCATGACTTTTATCTCTTAAGAGACAATAATTTTATTAATGTAAGAAACTTGCCTATAGTTGCCAATTGCTAGTGAATAGGAGAAAAGGCTTTAGAAACTTATCTCATAAGGATATTACATTTTCTCATATACAAAATCTCCAAATTATTTCTTTATGAGCTGACATATAAATCCCCAGTGAATGCTATTGAGTGATTCATTGTAAGTTTAACTGGTGTTTATTGTTGATTTTTTGTTCTGTGTTGGCTTTTTTTCCTGGGGAGTCTAAATGTCCATGCTCTGCTTTTAAGGAAGTGAATTCCAGCTGTGAATTTGCTACAGAAACTCTTTATGAGTTTGGGATCTCATTAGATATGACTAGGCTCTTGAGAGATGCTAACGCCTCACAAACTGTAAACAATGCCTTTTCAACCTTGATTACAGTTTTTGTATTCCCTGATTAATGTTTATGCACTGAGCTAGGTTAAGAATATAAAAGGGAGAAAAACATTTGAAAACATGGTCTTGATCAACAAATTCTTTCTAAATGTCTTTTGATATGGTAACAATGATTAAAACAGCATTCCTTCTTTCTTTCCACTTTAAGCATATCTCTGAGCAACCCTCACTGGCAGATAAGACAATATGAAATGAAGATTAATTTTTAAAGAACAACCTCTTGTAATAAAATTGATACATAGGGTTGAAATATGCTAACATAGAAATTTAGCTTCGAAAATGGTATACATTTTAAACTAGCAGGAAAACCTGAACATTTCTCTGGCATTCATAATTTTGCTTTCAGCCCATTGAAGGAAATTGTCTTGGATCAAATTTTCAGCCTCTTTACTAGAACAAAACACCATCATCCTTTCAACATGACAGAAGAACTGGAGATTACATAAACAAGACAAATTCTGCAATGGTCCTACTATGTTATAGCTGTAGGGAACATTTCAACACATTGCTGGATGGTAGATGGCCTCTGGAGACAAGAGTTTCAGCTTAAAAGATAATCACATTTATAAACTCAACAAGCCAGAGCACGATACTCGTTGTAACAGCAGGATAAGCTTTTTCTAAAGCATTACAAAATATACTGATGGCTTCATTGAATGTTGAAAAATGTGTGTTCTGTTTGTGTTACTGTACCCTCCAGTAATGTGAAGGGAGATACAAACCCAACTGCACAGCCTGAAGCTGGCCTCCAGCATAAGCTGTTAGAGCTTCAACCTCTGCATGGCAGGCAATCCCACAGGGAAAAAGGGTGAAAGAAAACAAGAGAAGAGGGAGCAGATAGAGGAAAGCTACAACTACATATTATTTTAAAGTATCCTGTTTAAGTACATAAAAACACCATATTATGGAAAAGACATGAACTAGCTAAGACGTGAGTGAATGAAATAGGCTTTTAAACTGACTGCCAAGGTGAAAGTGTCAGTAATTAATACTCATGAGGAAAGATAGCACAGAAAGGGAAACATGAGTTGTAGGTGTCAAAGAAACACATCTAGGTGTCAGGACCATACAGCGGAGGGTGAGTGGGCTAGAAACAAAGAGGGAGAGGAATTCTAAATTGTAGTAAAAAATTCATAGCAACTTCCTGCTCACCCCAGACACAATATTTTGGACATAAGAAGACTCCAAGGTAAAAAAGTATCCGAGCAGATAAAATTATTTCTTGAATCCTCTAAAAGTATAGGCTCCTGCTGCACAAGAAACAGAGAAGAAAATGATCAGTGCTTTTAAAAGTACCTATAAATATAATTCTTTTTGTTAGAAATTATCTGATATCTCAGCCCTAGTGCTTCTTCATACCTCATATGGTGCTGAATTTTCAGCTGTTGCTTTTCATCCAGATGCCTATTCCCTGCAGATGGCACAGGAGTTGCATTTGCTAAGTAAGCAAAAAGAGCTAAAGATTTATATTGGGCTTATATCAGCAATCGTATTTATGCATTGAATATCATATTATATCAATGAGAGGACTGATTCTGCAGCAGCCCAAATTGATGCTGTGGGGATATTATCCACTCACAATCTCTCTTTGTGATCTCACCAAGAATTGAGTAGTATGTCTCCATGTTCTCTCCATGCCAAATATCATGACATGGATGGTAGGTAGATGGTGACAACAGCTTTCAACAGGTCTTACAAAACTAATATAAACATTTGGAGACAGAACATTGCCTAGGATACATTACCATTCCTCTACTGAAAATAACAGCCTCTGACCTCTAACATTTACACAATTTGAGGTTTCGCCTATTCAGTCTTAAGCTGAATGTATGCTTCTCTTTATGATATCTTTAGTATAATATATGTTAAATATATAGTATATTTTCTCTGAAATTTAAATTACAATTCAAATGTTTATGACTTATTACTATTTAACTACCTTATTCATTATTGATCATAAATACTAAAATCATTTAATATACATACATTTTAAAAAAAATCATTCTTTTACCTCTCATTTTGTTTTATGGTTTTGTGGATTTTTTTTCTTTAGAAGTGCAGCACAGTGAGGTGCCATATCTGATTAATTTGAAAAAGTAAGTCCAGATAAATTCTCTCAATTTAGAAAAACACAATTAAAAATTAGAGTTATAAATTAAATATCACATTCTCAATATCTGATTTAAAGTAAGGGAAATGCTCTCATATTGTGCTCCTTTGCAGTTCTAAAATTAAGAAATAAGATTTGAATAGTCATCTGTTTATGAGGTTTACCGTAGAAAACATAACCTGTTAATGCCTTTTAAAAAGTGAATAGAGAAGTAATTACATATCTGAAAATCACAGTTTATTATCTGTTTTTCTAATCTTTCCTAAAAATATCAAAGGGATAAAAAGCCAGTTTCAGTACTTATTGATTATCCTTTCACTGTTTCACTTATGGATATTTGACTAGATTTTTACACTTTTCAGAAAACCAATATGTCATGGTATGTTTATGACTCATAAACATGGCTTTGATCAGCTAATTTAGGAGTCTAAATTAGTCTAAATCAGCTAATTTAGGAGCTAATTTGGCTTAAACATATTACAGTGTTAACAGAAAGGCACCTCTAGATAGTGATTCTGAAGTGTTAAACATTACTTCAGCTCTAAATTACCCATCTTTTATCAATGATTGCATTCCTAGCTTAGCTCCCATTTTCTACTTCCTACTCCCTACTTTAGGCATTTCAGGTGATGTTTAGTCAGAGACATTAGTGCTATAGTTTACACCTATTGTGTCCTTAAATGCATCTGGGTTTATCTTCTATGGAATCATCCTATGTAAATCAAAATATGGGAGGCAACCTGGACTGTGAGGTCTTACTTAATATGGACCTGGGAACTACTCTATCCCAGAAACTGGAGTGTTTCCAAACAGCGTTTAAATATGATTAATAATTGTAGATTCAGTTCTGGGGCTTTGAAAGCTTCTAAATGTTCTCATGAATATTAATAAATAATTGAAAATATGACCATCATATACATCATCATGATATATATCTTAGTCAGATACAAACTTTTCAACTAGAAATATATCTTGGTCTACCTCAAATAGTAAATATTTTTAAGATTGTGACAATCGGACAGTACTGTTTTATGACATTTACAAAAACATCAAACTACAAGTATTATTGTAAGGGAAGAATCAGACAGTATACTAAAAACTCTACTGTAAAAATAATTGCTTCCTAAAGGAAAGCACAGTCTGTTAGGAGGTTCTGTGGGGATATCTCTGTCCTTTTCTGTTTGAATACCATAAAAATGAAAAAGATTACTGGTCTTTAGTTTGAACAGGGAAGACCTTTGGCTTTTTAAGCAAGCACTGCAGATGGAAAAAGAGCCATGGATTATTAACAAGAAAAAAAGAGGGTGTATACACCCAGGACAATTAAAAAGGATTCTAAATGCATGGTTATGACTTAATGAGTCAGTTCCACTTACACAGGCTTTGTATTTTAATGTATATAATGCCATTCTGTAATTTAGGGCCATTTCATCCAGAATATTTTTAACCAAGCCAGATTCTTAAAATACTTGAATGGATTATATTTTGCAGTTACATTTAATTGGAAACTGAGTAAACAAAATATTACTGCCTTGAATAGCAAATGAAATGTTCATATATCTTCTTCCATGTCATCACATTAGAGAATAACAATAGGCAGAAAATTTGCAATTGTCAAACTTTTCTGTTATATTTTGGCAACAGAGGTATGAAAGAGCCTTTCCTTGTCAAATACAGTCTAAAATTAAATAGTTTAGTTTTCTGGCTGTAAAATAAGTCCAGAAAATTAAATAAAGCAATGTGCTTTAGTCAATATTCTACAGAATACAGTTATTTAGAACCAACTTTTAGCCAACAAGACTAATGTCTTCTCTTGATCTTTCGGTGTATTGCGGTACTTCACACTGATACTATACCTTTGGAAACTGCCAGATGGATTTAAACAAATTTGTCTATGGGGAAGAGGTCTTAAGGCAAAAAACCTACGTTAAGTTGAGGGAGTATCTTTAATTTTATCTTGATTTTACTTACCAGAATACTGGAGTATTCTTGGGCTCTGTCCATTGGGTCATATTTCAAAGAAACCCTGAATACCAGCGCATAGGTAAACCACACTCTTACAGGAAATCTGGAGTATCTTGCACCTTACATATGGCATTCCAAGTTCCATTGTCATTCTCCAAAAGTATCCTGTAGTATGCACAGAATTTATGCCCCCTCAGGCCACATATCAGCACCTATCTGCATTTTTTTTTCAATGACAAATAACATTTAACATGGCTGGAAATGAACTTTTTCATCTCTGAAATCCTCATGCTGCTGTGTAAATTTAGTGATGATGGAGTGCTATGGAAAAAGTAAGACACAGAAAACTTTCTGAACAGAGCTGAGATGATTTGAATAGGTACAAAAAGACTGTGATGAGAGGAAAATTGACTAGAAGTGGCAAAAAAGAAGCAAAAATCTCTTGCACTATATGGTTTTTATGTTTGTAAATCCTACATATTTCAGGTTATCCCCCTAAACAAACAATGGTTTCTTATCCTAAATAAACAATAAGGAGGGAATTTAGTTGACAAAGTAAAAAGTAATACCATCACATTCCTCCTAAATTAACAACTTGCTATTCAAAAGAAAAAGTTAGATTTGATCAAAATACAGTAGGTCTTATGTACTGCTTAGATATTTTGAAGGATATACTAGGCTTGCTTGGTTTCCAAGGGGTTTTTGTTTTGGGTTTTTAGTTTATTTTGTTTTCCCCCTCATCAAAAAGCAGTACGAAATCTTTTTGTGGCATTATTTTTTCCTTTTTTCACCCTGGACATTAATGAAAATAGGAACTCAAACATTTTTTTGGCCTGTGACTGCCCTCTTTCCATTTAATTAATAGTAGACTATTTCTTTATTAAATATACCAGTTCAATAATTATTAGCTAGTACTGTGAATACAACAAAGATAGATGGTAGTGTTCATAGCAAAATTGCTCCAAATTGTATTCATTTTCATGAATTTGGTGACATCGTTTGTCTGATTTTGGAACTAAACAAACAACAACAAAACCTCTAAAAGTAGTTGATTTTTAGTATTGCAGTTTTTTTCCTTTTTGGTTTACAAAAAATATTTCCTCTCTGTCACATCAGTGAACTCTATGATTTCATTGATAAAAAATTTGAACCTTCATCTTACAGTTAACTTTCTAATTCTCTTTGCATTCATCTATGCTAAACTGAAAGCTCAGGATAAAGGCTCAATAATATCCACATTTGAAAGTCAAAATTATGTTATGAACAATTTATTAACTGTCTGATTTAATTTACTTTATTGCTTTTGCCTCTTAGAGAAAGGTAGTTTGAACAGTATGAAACCTAGAATTGACAGTGAAAAGTTTTGATTTAGACTAAATTTAAATTTATTTATTTTGGAGGTGTAGACAATATTGATTGTCTGACAGAAAGTTCAATCTGATGCTTCAGGACTCTAACATATATCTGTAATATATACTTCTATGTATTACATTATAATATTTGCGGTGTTAGTAAAATTGAAAGGTAAAACTTAAAAATTAAATGACACAAACAAATTTAAGGTAAGGTAAGTATTTTATTCATACTAAGTAGAAAAGCACTGGCACATCTTTTTAGGTCCTATAGTTCTTTATTCAATCTTCCTGTCCACTTTTACAAGCAAGAAAGGAAGGGAAACAGCTATATGACTTACTTAACCTTTCTGTCTCATTTCCTATATCAAGAAGACTCACTCTGTTAGTCATTTCTCAAAAAGATTATAAAACAAAAGTTTTTTTTTATTAATAGGAATTATTACTACAAGCTCGAGAAGTGGGCCAGTGTGAATCAACAAGGCCAAGTGCAAGGTTCTGCACATGGGTTGAGGCGACCCCAAATATCAATAGAGGCTGGGGGATAAAGGCATTGAGAGAAGCCCTGCTGAGAAGGACTTGGGGGTACTGATTGATGAAAAGCTGGACATGAGCCAGCAATGTGTGCTAGCAGCCTAGAAGGCCAACCATATCCTGGACTGCATCAAAAAGTGTGGCCAGCAGGTCAAGGCAGGTGATTCTGCCCTTCTTCTCTGCCCTGTTGAGAACCCATTCAGAGTACTCTGTTCAGCTCTGGGGCCTCCAACAGCATAAGAAGGACATGGACTTGTTGCAGCAAGCCCAGAAGATGGCCACAAAGATGATCAGAGGGATTGAACCTGTATTCTATGAAGAAAGGCTGAGAGAGTTGGGGTGGTTCAGCCTGGAGAAGAGAAGCCTTTCAGTACTTAAAGGGATCCTGTAAGAAAGATGGGGACAAACTTTTGAGCAGAATCTGTTGCAATAGGACAAGGTAACAGTTTTAAACTAAGAGAACGTAGATTTAGACTAGATATAAGGAAGAAATTTTTTACAATGAGGGTGGTGAAACACTTGAAAATTTTGCCCGGAGAGGTGGTAGATGACCCATCCCTGGAAACATTCAAGTTCAATTTGGATGGGGCTCTGAGCAACCTTATCTACTTGAAGATGTCCCTGCTCACTGCAGGGGAGTTGGACTAGATGACCTTTAAAGGTCCCTTCCACCCAAAACCATTCTACGATTCTNTGAAAATTTTGCCCGGAGAGGTGGTAGATGACCCATCCCTGGAAACATTCAAGTTCAATTTGGATGGGGCTCTGAGCAACCTTATCTACTTGAAGATGTCCCTGCTCACTGCAGGGGAGTTGGACTAGATGACCTTTAAAGGTCCCTTCCAACCCAAACTATTCTATGATTCCATTCTCAAGAAAAGTTACTTCAACTAAACATAACCATATCTAACATTGGATTCGAAACTTAACTGGATTTGATTAACCCAATTTTACCTCTGAACACTCTACAAATATTCAGCAATACATCTTTAGGGGATTATTGAAGAATCAGCAGAGCAAATGTCTTCAATAAAGCAAATTACTCTACAATCTTTATTTTTCAATTGTCTGTTATTGAAGTAGAATCTGAAAAAACTCTACTTATAAGGTTGGTGCTGTCTGAAAATGATTTTAATAAGCGTAAATAGTTGAACAATCCCAAAATATATAACTATGTTATTTGGAAGTATTGAAAACCATTTACTTCTTATATTCTGAATCAGGCCACCAAAAACATGTATTGACATAGGAAATTGTCATATATATAAAAATAATAAAAAAGAAATGTGGAATTTTTTTTATTTTTTTTAACCTGTACAGTACACCCAACTCATTTTGCCTAATATTATGAGAATATGACATTTAAATCTATCTAGTGAAAGATGTTATTCATACTGGTTCATGTTCGTAAATTTAGTCTGTATCAGAGTTGTCAACATTTTAATGTGCATGATTCTTTGCACATGTTACTAAAGCTAAAAAGGAAATCAGGAAATGGTCCAAATGCAAAGTTCATCCTTAAAAATAACCAAGACTTATTGTCCTTAGTGTGAGGTGAAGCAGGACAATGTCAGTTTAATTAATACAGCATCTCTGGTAACAAAGGAGAAAATTCCTATGTGAAGTCAGCTGCACATGTTTTAAAAAAGCTCTGGTACTAAAATATTTGAAACAGCATTACTTTTGAAGAAGTCTGAAAAGCAGGACAGATATTGGAGTGAAATTCAGTGAAGGCAATAAACAATCAAAAAAAGACAAAGGTGCAGAGCAGGCGATGTAAGTTTAGCAAACAACTCAAGTCACAAGAATATGTTATTGTAAGAACAGAAATACTTTTTGATATATTACCTCCTATAAGAAAATAGATGCAGAAAGATTACATAAATAACCAGATAGAAATAGTGCAATTCAAGTCATTTATCCATATTACAAAGCTGTCAGCATCCTTGTATTTCAGCAATAAATGGCACCAAGCTCATCCAGCTTTTCTCGGACCACCAGGCACTGACCAAAGATGGAAATGCTCTACTACATTTTTCTGCCACAACACAACCGTCAGCAGAATGCCTATAGCTGTGGGCTAGAAAACATTGGGGAAAAGTATTTAGTTGTTTGGGTTTTTTTGGTTTTTTGGGTTTTTTTGTGGATTTTAAATGCCTCTTTGCTACTTGTTTGACCTACTTAACGAACTCACTGGGAGAACTTTTGAAAATAAATTTGAAATAATGGGTTTGAAATAATGGTGAGCTTTTATACTAAAAAACTAGTTCAAACATATGAATTTTTGTACACCCAATATTAAAGTGAGTCATGCATTATTATTTATAAACTTTGTACAATTTTCATCCAATGCCACTTGGTAACTTCTAAATTAGAATGATAAGTCATCTTTTCTTGTATGGCACTGGTTGTTATTGTATATGATTATGTTGGTACACACAGACCTAGCCTCAGAAAAAAAGCAATACGAAAAATGTATTTCAAAGTGTGAAGTAGCAATGGATCCATTGATTAGTAAAAGAACAGGATCTTGCTTCATTTTAATGCTTGTAATTTGAGTCACTTTTTTATGATATACTTGACGTGTCTTGACGTGACTTGATGATAAATCTGTCTGATAAATCTGAGATGTAGTTGTAATGGCATGATTTAGAAGAAAACAAAATTATGAATGCTACATTTACCTTCATTTCAATGCCCTCCTCTTCATTTCAGCAATAAATTCAATATTTGTCTCAAGTATATATACCTCTGAGTAGTTTTTAAAGAGCAAAAGAGAAATCTACACAGATAATAAAGTCAATATTTAAAAGACCTCAAGGTTTCATCTCAGATCTTCAGGAACATCAGTTCCCAACCTTTGTTCTGGAGGTGGTAAGGGAAGGGAAAGCTAAGGGAACATAAAGCAGGTGTCTGTATTTCAGGACAGTATAGATTCTGTAAGCACTAGAAAAAGACACTTCCAGTTTTAAATTAAATCAATTAAAATAAATGAAAATAAGATAATGTCTCTGCTAGTACACTGTAACCTGATAGACAGAGCTGGTTAACTGCTTATAGCACCAGAAATATTTACCAATTCAGAATTGCAGCTCAGCAGTTCATGAAGGAGCTGAAGATAAATCTGGAAATGTATTTGATTCTGGAAAACAGGGCACAGTTGTCTTTCTTCACAGGGAAGTACGCTTTCTAGGTAAGAACACTCTAGGTTTCTTCCTGCACCTCTAGATGACAATCGTTGGCACTGTTGAGTTCATTGAAGAGTGCATCCCTCTGCCCTCAAAAAAGCAGGAGAAAAATCTGTCATAAGAAGGAGAAGAAGCAAAAGATGACTGACTAGAAACCTGAAATAGACCTGAACGCAGGCAACTATAAACACCGAGATTTATCACTACTAGAAGCAGCAACTGTCTGGCGAAACACGCAGTTAATTTCAGAGACTGCAGCTTCTCAGAAGAGACTTAATTAAAAAGCAAAGTTCCTAAAAGAATATTTGTTCTGTCCTAGCCCAAACCAGGACATTCCACCTCTTATTCTGTACCATTTGCGTCATGCTCATGTTCCTACTGCTTTTTGTCCTTAAATATATAGATATATACATGAGTTCATTTAGTTCATGATTGCAGGTTCCATCTGTTGTAAAAGTCTCTCAGGGCAGGAAAAATGGTCTTAAGGTTGTCATGGTTTGTACCCATGGGTTACAGGTTAAAGATATTACCCTCAAGGAAATTATTTGACACCACTTGATGAAGTTAGCTCCATTTTCATCCACGATGTTATCCAGAAAGACACTCAATGAACACTGTTAGTGTTGCACAACAATTAATATCATACTGCTCCATATTGAGTATGGTTACCCAGCATTAGATTTCCTTGAGGTATGCATTGAACTTCACCATTTTTCAGCATGAAACACAAGGTACATCCAGGTCCTTGAGTGAAAGCAATCCCGCAAATGGGTTTGCCTTTACCTGAAGGAGGAAAAAAAGTTTTCCCTAACAAATTCCTTTCATGCACCACAGGAACTTTATCCCTTTCTACTGTATGTAAAAGGTCTGACTGAGCAGGGCCAACTCAATTGATGCATCCCCTGGTGCTAACTAACCAGGTAACTTGTGTCAAATGCTTATCACAATTTTTAAATGTACCACCACCCATTGCTTTGAGGGTAGTTTTTAACAGCCCATTGTATCACTCAATTTTCCCAGAGGCTGGTGCATGATAGGAGATATGGTATACCCACTTGATACCATGTTCTTTAGCCCAGCTGGCTATAAGATTGTTTTTGAAATGAGTTCCATTGTCTGACTCGATTCCTTCTGGAGTACAACGTTGCCACAAGACTTGTTTTTCAAGGCACGGGATGGTGTTCTGGGCAGTGGCATGGGGTACAGGATATGTTTCCATCCATCCGGTGCTTGCTTCCACCGTTGTAAACACATAGCACTTACCCTGGTGGGTTTGAGGAAGTGCGATATAGTCAATTTGCCAGGCTTCCCCATATTTATATTTCAACCACTGCCCCCCATACCACAAAGGTTTTAACCATTTAGCTTGCTTGATTGCAGCACATGTTTCACAGTCGTGGATAACCTGCGCAACAGCATCCATGGTTATGTCTGCCCCTCAGTCACGAGCCCATATATATGTTGCATCCCTTCCTTGATGACCTGAAGAGTCATGGGCCCACTGAGCTAAAAACAGTTCACCTTTATGTTCCCAGTCCAAATCTATCTGGAACACTTTAGTAGCCTGGTCTGCTC
>VZSC01012892.1:23885-40638 GCA_013398225.1 Steatornis caripensis
AGCTTCTCTGAAGAGACTTACCTAAAAAGCAAAGTTACTAGAATAAAATCAGTTCTGTCCTAGCACAAACCAGGACACCCTTTTATATACATTTTCTAGTTTTTCAACAAAAAAGTAAAATAATTGGATGGAAAATATGAAGCTGACAGCCCCATTAATTATAGGATTTCTATTGAAATACTACGTCAGGTAAAACCTCCCACTGTTTTCAGAAATGCCTTAATTCTTATTTGTATTTATTAGTTTCCAAAGCTCTGTGAGATTTTATGTACATGCCTGAAGGGGACACCAGACTTCCCTTGTTTCAAACTATCCACCAAACAGCTATCCAATGACACTTTTTTTCCTGTTTGAAACTACTAGATTCCTCTGTAAAACTGATGTTAAAATAGGTCCGCCTGGAAGTGAATGGAGAATACTGCTTAAATGTTTAGGCCACAATGCAATGTATTAATTTATTTAAATATATTTATACTATTTTTACAGAATCACAGAATGGTAGGGGATGGAAGGAACCTCTGGAGATCATCTAGTCCAACCCCTCTGCTAAAGCAAGTTAACCTAGAGCAGGTAGCACAGGAACGTGTCCAGGCAGGTTTTGAGTACCTCTAGAGAAGGAGACTCCACAACCTCCCTGGGCAGCCTGTGCCAGTGCTCTGTCAACATCACAGTAAAGAAGTTCTTCCAGAAGTTCTTCCTCATGTTTAGATGGAACTTCCTGTGTTCCAGTTTGTGCCCATTGCCCCTTGTCCTGTCACAGGGCACCACTGAAAAGAGTCTGGCCCCATCCTCTTGACACCCGCCCTTTAGAGATTTACAAGCATAGATGAGATCCCCTCTCATTCTTCTCTTCTCCAGGCTGAACAGACCCAGGCCTCTCAGCCTTTCCTCGTAAGAGAGATACTCTAGTCCCCTCAACATCTTTGTAGCCCTGAGCTGGACTCTCTCCAGTAGTTCCCCATCTCTCTTGAACTGGGGAGCCCAGAACTGCACACAGTACTCCAGAGGAGGCCTCACCAGGGCAGAGTAGAGGGGGAGGATCACCTCCCTTGACCTGCTGGCCACACTTTTCTTAATGCACCCTAGGATGCCTTTGGCCTTCCTGGCCACAAGGGCACATTGCTGGCTCATGGTGAGCCTGTTGTCCACCAGCACTCCCAGGTGCTTCTCCACAGAGCTGCTCTCCAGCAGGTCAATGCCCAACCTGTACTGGTGCATGGGGTTGTTCCTCCCTAGGTGCAGGACCCTACACTTGCCCTTGTTGAACTTCATCAGGTTTCTCTCCACCCAACTCTCCAGCCTGTCCAGGTCACGCTGAATGGCAGCATAGCCTTCCGGTGAGTCAGCCACACCCCCCAGCTTTGTATCATCAGCAAACCTGCTGAGTGAGAGTACACTCTGTCCCTTCATCCAAGTCATTGGTGAATGTGTTGGACAGGAGTGGACCCAGCACCGACCCCTGGGGAACACCGCTGGTCTCCGGCTTCCAACTAGACTCAGCGCCACTGACTACAACCCGCTGAGCTCTGCCATTCAGCCAGTTCTCCATCCACCTCACTGTCCACTCACCTAACCCACACTTCCTAAGCTTACCTATGAGCATGTTGTGGCGGACAGTGTCAAAAGCCTTGCTGAAGTCAAGGTCACCAACATCCACTGCTCCCCTCTCGTCTACCCAGCCGGTCATGCCATCATAGAAGGCTATCAGATTGGTCAAGTGTGATTTCCCCTTGGTGATTCCATGTTGACTACTCCTGATAGCTTTCTTTTCCTCCAGATGCTTGAAAATGACATCCAGAATGAGCTGTTCCATTACCTTTCCAGGGATGGAGGTGAGGCTGACTAGCCTGTAGTTCCCTGGGTCCTCCTTCTTGCCCTTTTTGGAGATTGGATTGACATTGGCTTTCCTCCTGTCCTCAGGCACCTCTCCGGTTCTCCACGACCTTTCAAAGATTATGGAGAGTGGTCTGACAATAATGTCCGCCAGCATCCTCAGCACCCATTAGTGCATCCCGTCAGGGCCCATGGATTTGTGAGTGTCCAGTTTGCCTAAGTGGTCTTTGACCCAATCCTCCTCTACCACGGGAAAGTCATAATTTCTCCTGGCTTTCTCCCTTACCTCCAGGGTCTGGAAATCCTGAGAGATGGCTTTAGCAGTGAAGACTGAAGCAAAGAAGGTATTCAGTAATTCCTCCTTCTCTTCATCCTCCACCACCAGGGCACCTGCCTCATTCAGCACCGGACCCACATTTTCCCTAGCACTCCTTTTGCTACTGAGGTACTTGAAGAAGCCCTTCCTGTTGTCCTTCACATCCCTTGCCAGATTCAATTCCAAGCGGGCTTTAGCCTTCCTCGTTGCATCCCTGCATGCTCTGACAACGTTCCTATATTTCTGCCAAGTGGCCAGTCCCTTTTTCCACATTCTGTAAACTCCCTTCTTCCCTTTGATTTTTTTTCAACAAGCTCCTTGCTCACCCATGCAGGTCTCCTGCCTCCTTTGCTTGACTTCTTACTCATTGGGGTGCATCAATCTTGAGCTTGGACGAGGTGGTTCTTGAATATTTATTTTGCTTAATACTGTAAACTTCAGAGAGAACTTTGGTTAAATTTACTATTTTGTAATTTTTACTAAGTAATAGAGTTTGTAGGAAGTTATTCTCAAAACAGCTCTGAAGGGTGTAAGTAGTCAGCCTACTAAATGTGTAGATGGAGAATGAAAAAAAAATTGATTTGTTCCACATCAGTTAAGAAGCTTGGTTTTGCCAAGATGAAAAATATTAAACCAGCATTTCAGATTTCCTTGATATTATTTTTTGAATTAATTGTTCTATGTCTGTTTAAATTAATAAGGAGACAGGGTATTACTTTTGGAAAAAATTGTCTAATATACAAATATATCAAAATATGTTTGGAATATTATTTCATTGTTTGTGATTAGATTTCTTTACACTCATATCTCTTCTAAACTTGCAATATTCTCAGGGTTCCAAAGACTTTAAATGTATTCCATTAACTTCCTTTATTTCTACAGTAATTTTCATAATTTCTTAGCTTATCTTTGGTGTTAAAACAGTCTATTATCAAACGTTTTTGTCATGTCATGGTATAACTTATGTGTCTTATATAACATATATAACATAACAAGACTTTTTTTACCTGCTACACTTCTATGTCAAAACCAAATTACTTCCACATCTGTTTTTTTCCAGTCAACTAGTCCTGTCAAATGTCTTATTCCTTTAAACTTTCACCACTATGACTACTACAAAACTTTTTATGGTTAAGAGTGGAATACATGGACTGCCATTTAACTATGTAATATGCATTTTTTTATTAGGTTTCAACATTCATGTTAATTTAATTCAACAAAGCCCAGTATAGTAGATTTTGAACATTCTATATTACAATTTTTTGGAGGGTTTTTTTTCAGATTATATCAGCCACCTTCCCTGTCCTAACCCTATGTAAAACAAACCTGAGTGTAGAAGAGCTTTAAGTTTTCTGCAAATATTTTACTACACTATATTTTACCATAGATGCTTCTTTAGTCTTCGCAGATTACCTGATTTATATTGATTTTATGATTTTCCTCTGAACCGGAATTATTATTGAATTCATTATGATTTCAGGCTAGATTATACACCCACCATTGACTTTCCATCTATTGACATCACCAAGATTTCCACTGTTGACAATTATTAAATCCCTGTTTTCATTTTACATTTGATTTATCTGGCTTTAAACCTTAATGGCTAAATGTGTATCTATTGCTTACAGCGGAAAGTTTCTGCAGGAAATCAGTCACAAAAGGAACCTTCTGCTTTCGTTATTAGTATGCCTTTGAAGACAGAAACTATTCACATCATCCATGAGCATGGCAAACCCAAGCCCAGGTATGCAGGACCTTTCTACATAGCTCTCTTCCCAAGAGATATTTTTGCAACTACTATAGTTCCTTCAAGCCTTCTGTATCATGTTTAATGAGGCTTACAGCAAAGTTTGTATAAATGGTCTCTAACAGTGTTTGTCTGTGGAAAGCTGGAGTTATTTAGGGAAGCTTACCACTGAAAAATCACACTATATAATTTATAGGGCTTTAAACTTTACGGGGAGGAGGGGAAGGAAGGACAATGGAGAATTTTTATTATTGTAACAATTTCTAATTTCAAGGAACATTTAATATAATTTTAATCCTATCATCTCCTTCAAAATACTCCACATTATTGCAAGATAATGAAACTAATGACCATCAGAACTTTAATAATGTTATAACAATTTTTAATGATAGAAGGAACTGTATAGCTGAAGACAGACAAATCAGTTGTCCACAGCCAGTTAGGAAAATATGTTCAATCACAAACTGCACAGATAGTTTAAAAAGTGATTGCAAACATTGCAGATGGATTTGACTTTAGCTCTTATAATATTCACAACATTTGATTTGGATTTATAATCATTTAATTAGTAAGAAAAAATCAATTAACTTGGAATCCTAGCCCCTTACTTCTACAGTTTACATGGCTTTTCACTGCAGAATAAGAAAGACTGAATTTGACTAAAGAAAGCACCTACGTTTTCTGTAGAATCAGCAGAGAGAAAAGGAAATCTGCAAAGAGAGCACTGTTCTACCCAGGCTAGGCACTACCCCCTATCCCTATCTGTAAGAAGCCCAGGCTCAATATTCCTCTTCCAGCTTCCACACTTGCATTTCATCCTGCTGGAAGTCAAACCTCAGGAAAAAATGAGAAAAGAGAAGAGGAAGAGAAACGGAGCCATGCAAGAGAGGCTGGTGAACATTTATTTCTCAGCCAGGAACTCCCAAGGAGCGTTACCAGACCTAGGAAATGTCATTGAGTTCTGACGTTTTAACAAAATCATATGAGAACTTCAAGGAATTACCTAGTCTACTTTGTACCTCTTATGTGGAGAGTATAGTACATGTAGGTTATCCTCATCTTCTCAAGATATAGTCAGATTTGCCATCAGTAATGCCTCAGCTTCAACAGAAGAGAGAGAACATAGGACATAAATTTGCAGATTTGTCAGGATGCTCACCAAAGAGAGACACAGGTTCAGCTTTTAAAAGATAGACTAGAATCTAGTGCAGACTTTTATTTCTTGGTTTAATTTCCATTTTCAGTCAGTAACAGAGGGGGTTACAGCACTGACACAGTGACAATTCAGGATTAATATAACAAACAAATCCAAATGTTCTAACTTCTTGGGTGACTTAAGTGGATTCACCTGAATCTCCAGAGAACTTCATGAAATCATCAGCTTTCCAGAACATTTCTGCTATCCAGAAAAAGAAGCTCTGTGGCCAGGAAATTGACAGCCTACAATGAACGTGCCCCGCAATTAGACAGTTCTGCACAACAACCAACCCAGCAGATGGATTTTAAGGCAAATGTTTTCCCTCGGTGAGATTTAGGTCAGTGTCAACTAACGTCAAAATATTAAAGCAGAAAATATTGTAAATGGAGTAAAATACTAAAAGTACCAGAAAGACTCAAAATAAACAGAAGATAGGACAATCCTGATTCCTTATTACATCATATCAAGTCCAGTTTAATGTTACTGTATGTGGTCAACATATTTGTGCAAAATTATAAAATTATCTGTTCAAATAAGATTATAGAAGCTAAAACGCATGTCCAGTCTTTCTTGATTTGAATAAGTTAATTTTCATTTGTCCTATGGCAGACAGTTTTGAACTCAGAATTAAATGCATCTTTTAATAGGAAAAGGCTTATGTGCTTTCAGACTGAGACTGAAATAACACATACTGCATCGTTGTAAAGGAATTAACATCTGCTTCTATTTAATATTCAAATTAAAGTAAATTATTAGTTCTGTATGTCATACTGATTGTACAATTGTAAGAAAACTATAGTCATCACTATACAATAACATTGGTAGGACTGATATATCTTAAAATATAACAAAATCAAGAAGCTAAAAATTTAATAAAGAACTATAAACATATTAATTAGGAAACAAAACTCTGCCAGTACTCTGTACAGCATAGTGGGTCAGCTACTATTATGATCTGTAAAAGTAAAATTCTGTTTCAGGAAGCATCTGCAAATTTTCTAATTTATTATCACACACATGAGAATGACATTGGACTCTCAAAATGTAACAAAGAATGTCGGCAGATTCAGGTCCATTTTAAACAAATACCATGTCTAGTGGTCTGTTAAGCCATAGTTTACTAATCTCTTTAAATTTATGTAGTATTTTATTATCGTAATCTAAAGAATGACAGGTTCCCTTATAGGTATTTGAAAAGAATATGTACCTCTCAGGAGCCTATTATGTTCTTTCGACTAAAAAAGAGTCTAGAATGAAAAGATAGATTTACACACATAAAGTTGAAGCAGTGAAACAAGGGTGAATGAATTCCACCCATCAACTTGACCTTTTAATTAATTAAATACGAGAGTTAAGGATATAGACATTATGTCCAAATTGCTAGAGCAGATTGCTCTGAGCTCTGCCTGCAGCACAGGAAATGCTGATTTGAATCCTTGTGCCAAATAGGAGGTCGCAGAGATCTGATAGCACACCTTTATCAGCCAAAATAAGATACTATTGACAATTTCAGGGGCTCCTTTTACCTTCAATCTCTTCAAATAAATAAATAAATAGTATATGTAAATAACAGTTATTTCAAAACAAATCCCTCACAAGCTAAACCAGAAAGTCAGAGGTTTTAGTGGGAGCCCTACTCAACAACTGTAATAAAACCACTTGACAACATGGCAGAACTAGGCAAGCTGTTCTTTACATTATTTCAGTATCCTTTTTAATACTTTTCTTAACAACTGTACTAAATCACAGTCAGAGCTTCTGACATTAGGTGCTTAAAATAACCTGAAAAGAGAGCATCTGAATTAACATGAATTAATTAATCAATTAACTCATTAAAGCAGAACAGTTCCTCCCAACCTTCACTTAGGTTGAATTTGATAACTCTTTTTTTCAGACAGGGTGTCATTTCTCTCCAACTATATCATTTGCTGTAAAAATACGTTACCACTGTCTAGAAACCTGACTCTTTTCAATATACAGCTTTATTTAGTTAACAACCAAAAAGTGCATAGAAGGCAAAGAAACAAATGAAAATTAGAAAATTGAAATTTCCTTTCTTTCATGTTTTATCTGTTCCCTGCAACACTTACTGACATTTTAGGAAAAGACATCCTGAATTTTGTCTCTTTTCCATTGCCTCCTAAACATTTCCTAGACTTTTTTTCACTTCCTACTTCTTAATTACTGTTGTCTGCATTCATTGGCAGACACAACCTCTCTTAACAGTATTATCTTCTTTGAACTGAGGATCAGATGTGGGAGGTTATAGTGCTTATCAGTCTGGTTGAAATGAATCAGAGATACCCCCAGCCTCTCAGGGGACCATGACAGGCTGGATAAATAGGCAGAGAGGAAACACATTATTTTCAACAAGGAGAAATGCAAAGTCCAGCATCTGGGAAGAAACAACCTCAGGTACCAGTACATGCTGTCGGCTAAATGGTTGAAAAGTAGCTTTCCCAAGAAGGACCTTGGGGTCCTGATAGATGCCTAGATGAACATGAACCAGCAATGTGTCCTTGCAGCAAAAAAGTCCGACAGCTTCCTGGGCTGCATTAGGAAGGCTGTTGCCAGCAGGTCAGGGGAGGTGAACCTTCCTCTTTACTCAGCGCTGTAGAGAGACCACAACTGGAGTCCTGTGCCCAGTTTTGGGCTGTCCAGAACAAAAAAATATGAATTTATTGGGACAAGTCTAACGCTAGCTGGGCCACAAAGATGATTAAGGTCCTGGAGTGTCTTTCATACGAGGAGAGGCGGAAGAGCTGGGACTATTCAGATTGGAGAAGAGAAGAGTCAGGGCATCCATGTATATATATATATTAAATGGAAGAGAATGAAGACAAAGTATTATTTTTTATTATTTTTTCTAATTTTCCAGACAAAAATGTTTTCAAACCAACATCCCTCTTCATTTGTTTGCTCCTTCTTTTCTCTTTCCCTGCTGTTACCTGTTGTGGAAACAATTCTTAACAAATAATAATCTGTATATCTTTACATATGAGCTTACTAGTGATTTATACATACTGATATGGTTAATAAAAAAGTAAATTCATTAAATTAATATGATTTTACAAATTCCTAAAAGACAGGTTCTCAAAACTATTTCAGTAAGCACTGAAACCTAGACTGTATAAAGATAGCAGCTCTTCATAAGGGCACCGGGCAGTTAAGGAATAGGATCAGGGCAGGAATGAAGTAAATCGTAACTCCTTTCATTAAGGTTTGTTCAAATATACATGTAACATTTAGCCAGTAGTAAAAGAGTCAATAGTGCAAAGTACCAGCCCAATAACAGAAATTAAAAATAAATTAAATATTTGCTTGGGGTTTTTTTGACGTGTTCTCACTTCTATTATGGACTGATTTGCAAACTGTGTGCTTTTCAAACCACAATACTTGCATGAATTCATACATTAATCCCAGAACTCTCAGAAGGAGATTTCAGTTACTGTCCTTACTCCAGTGTAGATATAATGTGTAATAAGAGATTCCTAGAGGAAGTGATTGCTTATGTTTAATTGTAACTGCTTATGACTGAAGTTTTCCGGTGCTCGTTCATCTTCTGTGGTGACAATTTTTTTTTCCAAGTGTAAGGTACTTTATACATTTTAATTAGTAGTATGATGTACTAATTACCATTAATGGCAGTAAACATTCTTGTCAAATATGGCAGGCAATATTCTTTTCAAAAGAAAAAAGGAAAAAAAAAGCTTAACATGTTATGTAAAATTCTACCTTAATTCATCTATAGATGAAGTATGATTGAGAGCTAGCAAGAAGGAATTCACTGAATAATCTAATGTGAAAGGAGAAAATGAACTTGGACACTCAAGTTATAAGTTCCATCGAGTCTTGAAATTCATGTAAGTTAGTTGACAGGCATACAGAGAAGAGACAGACTGCCTCTCACTGAATAACAGAAACTGAACCCCGACTGCTGTTACCATGGTATTGCAGCAGTCAAATGCATAGATGTCATTTTCTCTCTCACACACAAGCACATTAACAGAGCTTAGGAAAATCAAGTTATTATTACACAACTTAAGTTTAATCAGATGCTTAGCCATAAAATTCTGAGAATAGTCTTCCTCGTATGTATTTGTGGTTAGTTCCTTGTATTTCAAAGCTGACTTTTGATGATAGGTCTTTCTCTAATGGGAAGAAAGTAAATTCCTAATTTTTTTTTTTCTGGAATAGTAAGAGGTTTTCACCTAGCTTTCATAGAATCATAGAATGTTTTGGGTTGGAAGCGACCTGAAAGATCATCTAGTTCCAACCACACTGCCATGGGCAGAAACACCTTCTACTACACCAGCTTGCTTAAAGCCCCATCCAACCTGGCCTTGAACACTTCTAGGGTAGTGCACAACTTCTCTGGGCAACCTGTTCCAGTGTCTCACCACTCTCATCATGAAGAATTCTTTCCCAATATATAATTTAAATATGCTCTCTTTCAGTTTAAAATGGTTACCTATCATCTAATCACTACATACACTTGTAAAATCGCACTCTACAGCTCTTGGTCCCCTTCAGGTACTAGAAGGCTGCTATAAGGTCTCCCTGGAGCCATCTCTTCTCCAGGCTGAACAACTCCAACTCTCTCAGCCTTTCTTCAGAGGAGAGATGCTCCAGTCCCCTGACCATCTTCATGGCCCTCCTCTAGAATTGTTTTTTACAATACCTCTGGAATTCAGAGATCTTTAAAAAAACTGAAGTATCTATTCTTCTTTTTCAATTTCAGTAAGTGGGTTTTTTTCTACTGATGAAACAAAATATATAGACAAATGGGAAATAACTCAAACATCTTACTTGTCTTTTATCTGCTAAAAGTCAAGTGCTTGTATTATCTATATTTTCAGACAGAATTTCCAATTGAATTCATCTTGGAAAAACAATGGAATAAATGAAAAAAAAATTGAAAGTTTTTTGTTGAATTACGTGAATGAATTTTGTAAAGACAGAAAGCCTGATACAACCTTGAAACATGGTACTACATTTTGGTGATTAAGAGAAAAAAAATTAATAAATCCCGGAAATGTGCAGTAGGTTTTGGACCTCAAGATCACATAACACTTAAAATATTTTCCTGTGCATGTTTTCATATATCTTTTTTGTGTTCTAAAGAAAAAAAAGGAAGAGGTAGGAGATTATAGAGGGGAAAAGCCTAAAATAATTAAAAGGATCTAAATTTGAATTTTACAAACTGTGAATATTATGCATTATAAAATTACTAGATTTATAAAGGAATTTTAGTTCCCAGGGTTTGTTGAGCTCTAAGAATACAATACTATACAATTCAAATACAACTATTTCACCTCTAGGTTCAGTTTAGACCAATTACTGTAGAAAATGAGGTCTGTCTTTCTCAATGTCAGGCATAACATTACAAAACAGACATTAAAAAACATGATAAAACTGTCCTGGTTTGGGCAAGGACAGAACTGATTTTCTTTTAGCAACTTTACGTTTTAGTTAAGTCTCTTCTGAGAAGCTGCAGTCTCTGAAATTAACTACATGTTTTTCCAGACAGTAGCTGCTTCTAGCAGTGATAAGGCTCAATATTTATAGTTAGTGCTGAAACATTAGTAGGAATGGTATGCAGAAAGGATCTTGCATATAGTTATTCCTGTGGAGACTAAGGTCAATGTTTACTTCTGCTAACTTTCCTGTGCACCAAAAATGAAAGAGCAGAGAAGTGGTCACACCTGTGACCCTGCGGTGGGGAGGAGCAGTGAGGGCGGTGGAGGGTGGGGAGGACAGGTGACCCAAAACTGATCAAAGGGAGTATTCCGTCCCATACGCGTCATACTCGGTATAAAGCTGAGGGATCACAAGGGTCTCACTCTCTCCTTCTATGGCCAGCACCTGAGCAGGACTCTGTCCGATTCTTCTGCCTTCAATCCCGATCCGTGCATTCCTGAATCCAGTTCCTGCCTGCTGCTGAGTACAGTCTGAGACTTTGCCAGGGCATGCCCTGCAGTGTCCAGGTGACGTATTGGTCATCAGGGTGGGGGAAGCTCAGTATTGGTTTTCTACACATTTGTATATTTGTATATATTTCATTGTTATTTCTTCCTATTATTGTTATACATTATTATTATTGTAGTTAGATTAAAGCTGTTTTAACTTTTCCAACAAAGTCTCTTTCCCTTTTCTGTTCTCCCCCACTTTGGGGAGGGAAGTGGTTAACAAAGAGCATCTATCATCTGTTTCATAGCTAGCCCAGCTTTAAACCGTGACAATGGGAAACAAAGAAACAGACAAAACCCTCCTAACTTATATTAGTACTCAATTGCTCTGCAACAATAACCTAATAATATTTTGCTTCTTACTTGGTAATTTAACACTAGAAAATAAAGTGTTGCTTGCCTGGAAAATGCTATGAACTATTCATAAGTGTTTTTTTCCGAATTGTTTACGCATATATCAATTTTATCTCAAGAAAATTCTCAAAATAGGCTGTTGTTAATGTTCCAAAGTACCAGTGCTTCAGCAAAGAGCCAGTGCATGTTTCAGTCCTTATTTTGATGTTATCCAAAAGTCTTTGTAACAAGATATGGAAGATTTCTAGCATACTACAATGGATGTTTCCAACAAAGTGGATGAAATTCTATAAAAGAAAACATTGATACCAAAATAGGAAAATCAGACTAGTTTGAAGCCTTTAAAAATAGATATAATTTTTAAATTTCTGATTTTAAAAACATCTAAAGGTCTAAGAATAAAGTGACAAAATATTAAAGACTTATATAGCAAGGAAGTTTTCAGAAAACTGGATTACAATTCGCAAAGTATCAGCTCCTCTGCAGTGACAGTTAATTTACACTAGTTAGCAATGATTATTACTTTATTAATTAGAAGTTATTAAAGATGACTAATGTTTAACTTTACTCATTGCAGTCTATGTTTATGTCCATCAAAGACAGAAAACTCTGAGGTACTAAACTAAATCTTATCTTAACCATATAGAGATACAGAAAATTTCTTCAGAGGCTTAAGAAGGAATCTAGGGCAAAAGGGCTCCAAACTCAACCATCAGAGTTAAGGTCTGAGGATGGATGTGATGTAGGCATAACTAAATTTTGGGGAAAAAAAATTAATATTGCTAATATTGTTGTGAACACACCCATATATTCTATTTATATCATTACTCACAATTTTCCCCATATAAACATATACATACAGATTTTTCCATGGAGTGTATGGGAGTGTACAAGAATTAATATCTTATAGATTAATAATTGTTCTCTAAATTACGTGTTTCAAGCAGAAATTAAATCAAATATCTGGGAATTGTTTCTCAGTGGACAAATTCAGGTAACTTATTGTTTTCTATTACCTTAGCAGTTGTCAAATACTACATATTTTCATTCTAATATCAGTAGGTTATGAACAAAACCAGAAATTCCTTATATCTAGTCTTTATTTTTAATGTTATCTATGAGATTGCAAATGTGAAACACCTAATGACTTCTGTGAGCACCACAATGTTATGAGGAGTAGCATAGTTAAAGCTCCATTTACTGGCAGTTTCACTTGCCATGACTTCTTAGCTAATACACCTTGGTTGGAGATATTTGCAAACATCTTGCCACAATCGTTTAAAGAAGATTAATATAAGGTGATTAAGACAGAGTTGTATAAAAACTACTGCCTTTGACTTTTAGTATTACTTGCACAAAATGACCTATCAGTCAAAAAACTTGTAGGTCGTATTCCTATTGAAAGGAAGGTCAATGAGAGAAGACATTAAGCTTCAGAAATTTGCCAAATATTTTTTTTCATGTACAATGTAACAAGATTATATCATCTGCTTAACTGCATTTTCATAAAGATGAGGGGTTTTTTTCCCACATTTTTAGCATTTAACCCAGTAAAAATGTTTTGCTTTACACATACATAAAGGAAGCCAATCTTTTATGTTTGTTAGATTTAGCAGGTGAATTTATTTTTATTATAAATAATACAGGTAGAAAAGATTATATAAGAAAAAAAGTTATATAATAGAAAATAAAAAGTGAAATGTTCCACCTTTTCCAGAGATTGGTATTGCATTAAACTTAAATATATTATTAGCTTTTAAAATTTGTTTATAATTATAATAAATGCCACATTTAAACATGATACAATGTTTGTACACAGGTTTTAATTACAAACAAGAGTTTTAAGTCTTGCCCTAGAGTGGAATGGAAACATCTTCACAAAATGAAGGGCAAAATGTAGTGATTCTAAAACCTTAAGCCAGGTAGAGAAAGGTGAAGTAAAAGGGGAAAGGACATTTTCAAGTGAGTCATTGTGTAGTGCCAAAATCCCAATAAAGTTTCCAGCACTCTACAAACAAATACTGTTAGTCATTTGGGATTTTCTAGGCTGTTGATATAAAAGTATCTCTTCTCCACCTTTTCAGTAATGAACATATTTTCTGCTCCATTACCCTCCATTAACTAGGTATTGTTAGCAACATTATACAATATCTCCATCATTCAGTCAAGCTGATTTGAATGTAAACAAGTGTATTTTGTTGGTAATAGAAGACATAGTAAGGGAGGGGGGAATGGATCACTTCAACTCAACAGGAAACTTTGGCTGAGGTGAGGACAAAATCAAGGCATTTTCCCAGGCTATGTCTCTTAGTTATCATACAAAATTGTTAGCCTTTGGTGTTGAAACAAGTTTTGAAAAACCTATTTATCTATTCAAGTGTTTTTCTTTCCATATCCTTGAAAAGAAGGGTCAGGAGGAAATCAGAAAAAGAGTCCTATATATACTTTTTTCCAGTGATTATGGAGGGCTTTCAAGTTACTTCACTTCATTAAACACTGACTGCTTGGAAGGAATACTGAGGTATTAAAATGCTGATCAAAATGTGGACATCATAAGTTGAAAATTGTATAGCATTTTCAGAGTGCTTTCAATTACACTTTTTCTTCAGACTTGCTTTCAGAAAACACCTAGCAAACAATTTGTGCCACATAATGAACAAAATGATGAATGATAAATAATTTTCAATATACTGGGAAGCTCCCTACTTCACTCAACACTATTAACTGATCTCTAATTACAACGTAGTATAAAGCTGTGCTAAAGAACAAGTATGGGATGTTTTAAGTTGATTGAGGAGAGATACAAATACTATTATGGGATGTTTAGAGGATGGGTCAAAGAGGGATCCAGGTAGATCACACAGGAATAAGCATGGTAAATTGGAGAGAAGGGAGGATAAAATGGGCCAGTAGCATTTAAGTACGGAGCTGGCAAGTACATGTCTGGCTGAGCCCTGCACCTGATCATCACGGTTTGTTCTATCTTCTCCTTAAACTACTTTCTAACTATGTGTGCATGTGTGTTTGCTCTCTGTGTGAGATGATAGTGAAATTTAAGCTGAACTTACCAGGAGAGGGTCAGGTACTGGAGAGACTGTAAGACTGAATCAGCTATGAGAGAGACTTGAATGTGTGTGCGTGTTCATACGTGTTTGTGTGTGTGTGTACATGTGAGTTTGATCTACTAGCAAGCTTTGAAACTGAATAGGTGATTAGAATAGGATCAAATCATTTGTATTGCTCATGTGTATGTGAGCACTCTTTGTGTGTTTATGGTGCTCTTAAAGGCTTAGCTCTCCTGTCTCTCAGTCTGCTGGTAGTTGGCCATGTTCGTAAAGAGAACATGTGGTGGTTGTGGATTTGTAATAAGTCTCACTGTAGGCTGGACTTGGGGAAGAGAAATAGAACCCAAGACACATCCAGCAAAACAAGAAGGAGGAACCAGTCCTGCCTCTCCTACTTGAGGTCCAGCACTTCCGCCTTAGTACCACACTTGCAAGAAATGACTTGCAAGAAATTATCTGGTAGACATGCTTTTTTTTTTTAAATTAAAGTAGTATTTTATTTTTTTGAACATCTGTAGTAAACAATACAATTGCAATGGAATAAAAAGAATTTTGAGCACCACTCAGAAGCTGAACAATAAAAGGTTTTGAAGTAGATGATAAGAATATTTAAAGACTGGATTGTTAGAAGACACATTACGCTTGTTTTTATGTGCTTTGTTTTTTTACAAGGCTAAATATATTGTATAATATAATATAATAAATATATATAATAATATAATATAATAAATATAATCCTAATATTGTATCCATAATTTACATAAAAGTGGCAAGTAAAGATTTGTAAAATTCTAGTTACCAAAGAAAAAGCAAAACCAAAGCAAAGCCTAAGTCTTATCACGGGTCTGAGAAGAAACCTTGGCAAAAATTTAAAAAGGAGTTTTATCAGCCATACTATCTTTGGAAGTTACACATACTTGACTAACTCTGTAAAACAAAAATGCTAAATTTGGCCTCTTCAGAGACCTACTTGGAGAAAGCCCATGGGTTAGGGCTCTAGGAGGTAGGGCAGTCCAAGAGAGATGGTTAATATTCAAGAACCACCTCATCCAAGCTCAAGATTGATGCACCCCAATGAGTAAGAAGTCAAGCAAAGGAGGCAGGAGACCTGCATGGGTGAGCAAGGAGCTTGTTGAAAAAAAATCAAAGGGAAGAAGGGAGTTTACAGAATGTGGAAAAAGGGACTGGCCACTTGGCAGAAATATAGGAACGTTGTCAGAGCATGCAGGGATGCAACGAGGAAGGCTAAAGCCCGCTTGGAATTGAATCTGGCAAGGGATGTGAAGGACAACAGGAAGGGCTTCTTCAAGTACCTCAGTAGCAAAAGGAGTGCTAGGGAAAATGTGGGTCCGGTGCTGAATGAGGCAGGTGCCCTGGTGGTGGAGGATGAAGAGAAGGAGGAATTACTGAATACCTTCTTTGCTTCAGTCTTCACTGCTAAAGCCATCTCTCAGGATTTCCAGACCCTGGAGGTAAGGGAGAAAGCCAGGAGAAATTATGACTTTCCCGTGGTAGAGGAGGATTGGGTCAAAGACCACTTAGGCAAACTGGACACTCACAAATCCATGGGCCCTGACGGGATGCACTAATGGGTGCTGAGGATGCTGGCGGACATTATTGTCAGACCACTCTCCATAATCTTTGAAAGGTCGTGGAGAACCGGAGAGGTGCCTGAGGACAGGAGGAAAGCCAATGTCAATCCAATCTCCAAAAAGGGCAAGAAGGAGGACCCAGGGAACTACAGGCTAGTCAGCCTCACCTCCATCCCTGGAAAGGTAATGGAACAGCTCATTCTGGATGTCATTTTCAAGCATCTGGAGGAAAAGAAAGCTATCAGGAGTAGTCAACATGGAATCACCAAGGGGAAATCACACTTGACCAATCTGATAGCCTTCTATGATGGCATGACCGGCTGGGTAGACGAGAGGGGAGCAGTGGATGTTGGTGACCTTGACTTCAGCAAGGCTTTTGACACTGTCCGCCACAACATGCTCATAGGTAAGCTTAGGAAGTGTGGGTTAGGTGAGTGGACAGTGAGGTGGATGGAGAACTGGCTGAATGGCAGAGCTCAGCGGGTTGTAGTCAGTGGCGCTGAGTCTAGTTGGAAGCCGGAGACCAGCGGTGTTCCCCAGGGGTCGGTGCTGGGTCCACTCCTGTCCAACACATTCACCAATGACTTGGATGAAGGGACAGAGTGTACTCTCACTCAGCAGGTTTGCTGATGATACAAAGCTGGGGGGTGTGGCTGACTCACCGGAAGGCTATGCTGCC
>VZSC01012892.1:41441-65754 GCA_013398225.1 Steatornis caripensis
AACTTCTTTACTGTGATGTTGACAGAGCACTGGCACAGGCTGCCCAGGGAGGTTGTGGAGTCTCCTTCTCTAGAGGTACTCAAAACCTGCCTGGACACGTTCCTGTGCAACTTGCTCTAGGTTAACCTGCTTTAGCAGAGGGGTTGGACTAGATGATCTCCAGAGGTTCCTTCCATCCCCTACCATTCTGTGATTCTGTGATTCTATGATTCTGTGACAGTGTAAGTAAAAGTAGGAAAAACCAGTTGTTTAAATCTGTTTGCAATTAAACATCAGCATTTAAGAAGTTTTCTGTGAAGAGTCTTTGGATTCCTGTAACTTCTGAGGTATCCCTCACAGTTTCATTTTTTAAACAAGTACAAAACTCTACCTGTGGAATGAACCTTCTTCACTTCAGTCCTTAGAATGCCCTTTCTGGAAGAGGACTCTACAGCATGCCCATAGTACAACTGTTCACGGATTTCTCCTTTTGTTTCCGGGTAGGATGTTTTGTATAATCTATCTGAAATTTCTCTCCACGTCTTGTTTTTTGGTCCATATATGTGGCAGCACATGAAAATGGGGAAGGTTTGTGATGAATTCATTTCCCTTTGTTTAATGGAGTTTTGTGGTTTTGCTTTGTTTTGGATTGTTGGGGCTTTTTGTTGGGGAGCTGGGTGTTTTTTGTGGTTTTTACTTTTTTTTTTAACTCAAGAGCACTTACTTACCAAACAGAATCTTCAGTAGAAAGAAAACTGCTAAAGAACTGGAACCTTTCTGAATTTCACATGCACTTCTTTACCATGCCTAAATCAGAACATTTTGTTTTTTCAACTGATCTCTGGCTTTTTTCTTTTTTTTTAACTCAAGAGCACTTACTTACCAAACAGAATCTTCAGTAGAAAGAAAACTGCTAAAGAACTGGAACCTTTCTGAATTTCACATGCACTTCTTCACCATGCCTAAATCAGAACATTTTGTTTTTTCAACTGATCTCTGGCTTTTTTCTTTTTTTTTATTATTTTGCCATCTTTAGAAAAAAAAAAAATTTGCAAGATGATAAGTCTCTCCAGAAAGCATGAAGAGTAGACATAGAGATCTTTTATAGCATCAAAATTTAATTGTTAGTATCTCTAGGTACGATTTCTTACCATATGTTTCTTTTTATCAGGCCTTAGAAGTAGGTGTTCCATCTCACAGGAACCTGAAATAGAATAATCATTTTCCTTCAGCCGGACTACTTCTTAAAATGCAAATAGTTAAAGAAGTAACTTTTTGCTTGCAAAAGAACCAGTACTGCTCAGTTCAGCAGTACTTGCTATGTAAGGAGGTGCCAGATATGATAATATGTTATTGTCTAATCTGTTGTTTTCAATACTCAAAGTGTAGCACACACTCTTTGCTATATCTACAGTGTAAATGAAAGTCCACATATTTTGGCAGACATGTACAAATTTGTCATGATAATTTCATTTATTTTTAGGTAGTGAAAGATATTAGAATAAATATTTTCTTAGGCTACCAGGTGAGCAGACTCTATACATCACACAGACTAAATCACTGTTCACATTTAACTTTTTCTTATTTTCCTCACTGTTTTGACTTTTGTAGGATTTCTGGATTTCCCATTTATTTTGTATGTTGTCATATGCATTGCAGCCACTTCATGTCTATCTTTTAAACACTATATCGCATCGTTAGTATTTAAAGAATTACTTACAGGTTTTAGTCTTGTAGTAGGGTATAACAATGCTTAGTGCATTAACATTTTTGACATGCAGAAAAGAATTTTGACCTTTTAGAGTACTCATCTATAAGTATAAACTCCATAAGATGATCTGAGGTTTGAAATTCACCTCCTAAATCAGACACTAAAATGTTGTGCACAATAAAGTTATCTGAAAAATGTTAGATGTCTCATTTCCCATTCTTATCAATGTATACAGACATCTGAACTCGGACATCTTAATCTAAAATTCTGATCTTTGACTCATTTTCATGTCTCCATAATGTATACAAAAATAGATGAAGCAACAATATTTTGACAGATTTTATTAGCAATATTTAAAACTAAATATTTCACCTTAATCAAAACATGAGATCACATGCTCTATTCATGCAGAATTCATATGCTAGTTTCTGTTGATGCTCTTGTTCCAAAGCTCTCTAAGGCAGCTGTGGTAAGGACAATTTACATTCTTTGAGCAATGACTTCAATGTTTCAGAAAAATCAATCCTTAAGTACTGAAGATAACCATCTCCCACAGCTTGTGGTAGTAAGGTAAATCTGCTATGAATAAATAATCTTCTTGCTGTCAAACTATCTTCCTTTGCACAATATACACCTTCAGTAAACTAGTGGTGGCAAATATAGTTCAAAAATGTCATTGGATCAGTCTACCATTACTTTGTTTCATACATGAGTAGATCTCTCTTTGTGAGCTTCATGATTCATACATTTGAATCTCTGGGTAAAATATGCAATAAACATTCAAGAAAATGTGCTTTTATTGATGTCTATGGCATCTAGGCCACAGGCATCCTGAGAAAGTAGTTCATAACTTATTTTTATAACATGTGATATTCCTTATTATTTACTGTGATGTGTCTAATAGTAGGAAGAAGAAGGACTGTCACATTAATATACGCCAGTGATTCTTCTCCATTAGTCTTGCTAGGACAGAGCTGTTGTCAGGCAGCATAGAAGATACACAGCTGAACATTATGTAGATTATATTGTTTTCCATGTCAGTTATGAACTGCCATTAGACATTAAGCAAAACTTACAGTGACAAGAATAGTGAAGGCTGTGGATGTTACTTAGAGAAGTTACAGATTAACCTTTACAGGAGAAATTTGCAAACAGAATGCATAAATATTTACTCAAGTGAGATTATTTGTAGAGAAAAGCAATTTCTGTCATTCAGCTGTAAAAACAGGCAAGTCTTCAAAATCATGATACTTCTTTAGTTCTGAAATAGAAAAAACTTCAAACTCAGTAAAATTAGAATTTAGAAACAGTGTAGCTGCTATGGCTTTGGAGTCAGGGAATATTCTAAATGGTCTCTTGAGGCCCTAGTTTTCCGTTCTGCAAGTATTTTTAATTTTTCCTGTGCGAGTTATTAGTACATTAACTGGCAAAGGATCTTCTGTACTCATTGCCTACTGGATTATTGGTAGGATTTGGCTACATAGCTTCAGAAGATTTTTGGTATTTACTCATTGGGTGATGGAAAAATAACCAAATACAGCCAGGAGTCCAGATGACCAAAGAAGTATGAAGTGATGAGGCAGAGCTGAGATCAAGCTGGGAAAAGAAGCTGGCAAATCAGGTTGAAAATCAGTGAGGTACATGACCAGGAACAGAAGTACTTGCAGTGTAGCTCAGGCAGGGATGAGGGCTGAGATCTAGAGCTTAGATGCAGCTCCTGAGTGCATGGGAACAGGCCCTTGGTGAGGCTTCTTTCACCTTCTTTCACACGACTCTTTTCCAGCAGTCTGATCCAAAGTTGCAAGGCTGCATTGTATCAGCGGATGCAGGCGGCCAAAACCCTCCGGGGATTTGCCCTGTGGTGGTAAGAGGTTGCAATTCACAGACTTGTGCTGCCAAACAGTTGGAGAGAGGACCGTAATGCCACACATTGTGTATGCAATGTAATCAAATATCCAAAAGACCTATTCAATTTTTCATATGCGTTTACAAAAAAATCATCATTAAATCTCCTTCTACAGTTATATTATTATCTGTTTTAGTGAAACTCTGTTCTAGATGTTGAGATATTCATAAGAAATTTGTATACACGTTCTGAATCTGTTTCCCTGCATAGTACTCTGTTACTCAGAAAAAAAACATCTTCTTGGATCAGAGATGCACATGGAGTGAAAGGAATTATCTGCCAACTCTTTGGTTCTCCATAGATACAAACTTATATGTTTGTTGTGCTCAATTGTGTATCTGCTGTAATGTTCGGGGTACTTTACAAATGCTTAACTACACTTGAGTTAATATTTGTCTTGGTGAAGTGCTGAGATCTCTGGCAAAAAAACTCTAAGCAGGTAGAATGTACTAACCTGCTGATCCATTATTTGCAGGAACATTTTAAGTTACTTTGTAGTTGTTCAGCAAAAGAATATCACTTTGTTTTGTTTTTAAATAAAAAGGTGATATATTTCCAAAGTGTTCTGTGAGAATCATTCTTGAAATTCAAATAATATAAGGCTGCTGCTCTTAGCACTCAGGATGGTTAGATGACCCCTTGCAGTGTTAGGGAGAGCACCCAGTGCAGCACTTCCCTGACTGAGCAGGGCAACCAGGCATAGGTTTTGGTGGAGAAAGAAAAAACAAAATAGGTTTATTCTCTGGCTCCAGTCTGACACAATTAGGCACAGAGCTGCTCCATGGGTATCCTGAACAGCTCCAATAATTGATTTACTCCACCTTATATTTCCCTTCTCAAGTTCTTGTCCTTTAACACCCCTTTTCCCTTTCAAACAAACAGCTCACTCCTCTTTAACCTTTTCCTACTGCCTATTGTTTAGCAGACTTTATAACTTATTTTGTGTTTATGATTTTATTGCGCTGGTAATTCCTATCTTGTTCAGCAGCTCTGCTACTTCTTTTTGTTATCTACGCTTTCCTGCTGTGTCTTACGTTGTCGTCTTGTTAACGGCACTCTGGGTCAGAGCTAAGCCCACCTCATTATGTGTAGCAGCCTGTTATTCCTCACACTGCTATTTTTCAGAGATGTTACACGTCAGAATTCACCATAACATCCTATCTCATAGTTTGAATGTCTATATACTTCTGTGATACACTTTCCTTTCATTATCTGGTTATACAGATGTGCAACAGTGGGAAAATATTAAGTAAAAAAAAATTCTTTTTTTCCATCAGTTTTTACAGTTGCCATTTTAGAAGTAGTGATCAGCAAAAGTGTTGAACAACAGCACTGTATACATTGTCTGACACACAATGTGGCACCCTGTCCACTTAAATGAAGTATTTCCTTTGTGCAGCTCTTTCACCGGGAGGATTAAAACTAAGTGCATCGTAGGTAATGAAATTGGACAGACTGGATCTTATCCATAGAGCTTAAAAAGGAATAATGAAACAGAGAGATAAAGTTATGGAGTTAATGATTTAAATAGTTGAGATTATTTTATTTCTAGTTATCTCTTGATGTCAAGAGATCCATTTCTTGGCATTTTGTCAATAATTTTGATAATTTTGTCCTGAAGTGTAACAACTGATAAAGCATGAATAATTGGGCTACCAGTCCTTCAATAGAAAAAGAGTTGTATATTTAATTATTTAATTAATTTGAAGTTAATGTTACAAAATACGCAGAATGACTCATAAAGGAAAAAGTTATGGCCACCTAAAATACACGGATCAGATATAGGGTAAAATTGTAATGAATAACAAAAGTGAAAAAGGCTCAGTTAACAGTCCACTGATAAACAGAAGATGTCTCATTTTTGTTCTTAACATTTAGGGCATTTGAGTAGTAAGCTTTAAATAGTAAAAGTGTTCTATCTAGGAGCTAATTCAGTACTTGAGATGTAGCACATACCAGAACTGAAATTCTTGAAATATGGCTGAAATGCTTCTATTACTCTTCCATTGGTAATAAATCCTGTTTACTAGCTCAAGCAGGAAAGTTTTGATGATTGAGTAATCCTTAAACAGTTTGTGCTCATCCATTGTGTCCTGCAAGGAAAGGTCTTCAATAGCAACCAAAAGATAACTTCCAACTAATGTTTATTTGAAAGGGAAATGAAAGAAACAATAGTTGTTTTAGTTATCTTCAGAGAAGTCATACTTTTATATATTTTTTCAATGCTTAACAACAGTTATGGGAAACAGCATAAAATCTTTCTTCAATTGTCACAGTGACTAGACCAAATACGAAGTTGGTAAAAATCTTGATCCATCAGACCCTTCTTACTTGAATTGTAAAGACGATTTCTCAACTAAATCTTGTCCTATCAGTTCTTACTAATTTCTTCCTCAGGAAAAAACCCTTTTGGCTTTGTTTGGCTTCAATGACATTTAGTGACAGATAAATAAGAGTTCTGGGCATTTGGGTCTTGTTTTCTGAACACTAAAACATCTTGCAGTACAGCAGCTTTCAGGCTGAATAATAATGGTGGTCTATGATTGTAATCAAAATTGTAATGGTAAACAGTTATTCATATAAATGGTCCTAAATAACAAGGTTGTATAGTAAAATAAGAGAGTCTGGGAGTGAGATGAAGCACTCAACCCTTGATTGTCCACACAGCTTAATGGTTAGTTCATTCCATGGTTTTATCTGAGTCTGCCTCAGGTAGTTCTCTTGTGTGGCCTTAGCTAAGTAAGTACAAACAGTATCACCTATCAGTGTAAAACTGCACAGATCAGTCAAACTGCATAGAAAGAAACTTAAGGCTGAATTGCTAGTCTTACTAAAACATTATTGTTCCTTGCTTAAGAGCATTAACAGTGAACCAATTGTCATCTTGTTCAATGGGAATATCCTACATAAACCTTGAAACTGCGCTTCACATATTTGCAGTTGCTTTTTGTTCTACTGTCTTGTTAAAACTCCTACTTAAATTACAGCAGCACTAGAACTAGCTATAGCTGAAAGCATGGCTTCCTTTATGTATTCTAGTAAGTACCTTTTTCAGTTGCATTTTTCACATGTAGGAGAAAGCTGATTTGAAAAAGGATCTGTGAGAAAGGATTATGTATATGGTCTCTCAGACTTTTATTTCCCCTAGCTCCAGCTTTGTATGTGATTGCAAAAAATGTCAGGTACTTTTCTGTGTTGATTTTGTTTGTGTTGTGCTTTCAGCTCTTGTTTGATTGTTGTTGTTGTTTGATTATTTTTATATAAAAAATATGTTATTTATTTTCCTTTACTGAAAAGGGTAATAAGTTTAGAAGACCTTCTTTGTGTCTAATAGTTGTGTATACTCAACTTTCAAACATGTCACAGTTTAAAGCTGGGTTTGCTATTAAAGGGATAACAGTTGCTCTCTGTTAACCCTTTCCCTCCCCAAAAGGGGAAGGGAAAGAGAAAAGGGAAAGAGACTTACAGGTTTGAAAAGTTAAAACAGCTTTAATATAACTATAATAATAATGTACAATAATATAAGGGGATAAAAGAAATATATAAATATATACAAAACCAATATTGAGCTCACTTGATGACAATCACATCACCCTGACAATGCAGGGCAGGGCCTGGGAAAGTCCTGGTGTGGACTCAGCAGCAGGCAGGAGCTGGGTTCAGGAATGCACAAATCAGGATCAAAGGCAGAAGAACCGGACAGAGTCCTCCTTGGATGCTGGCCATGGAAGAAGAGACTGAAACCCTCATAATCCCTCAGCTTTATACCGAGTATGACATGTATGGGATGGAATACTCCCTNCCTACTTAAATTACAGCAGCACTAGAACTAGCTATAGCTGAAAGCATGGCTTCCTTTATGTATTCTAGTAAGTACCTTTTTCAGTTGCATTTTTCACATGTAGGAGAAAGCTGATTTGAAAAAGGATCTGTGAGAAAGGATTATGTATATGGTCTCTCAGACTTTTATTTCCCCTAGCTCCAGCTTTGTATGTGATTGCAAAAAATGTCAGGTACTTTTCTGTGTTGATTTTGTTTGTGTTGTGCTTTCAGCTCTTGTTTGATTGTTGTTGTTGTTTGATTATTTTTATATAAAAAATATGTTATTTATTTTCCTTTACTGAAAAGGGTAATAAGTTTAGAAGACCTTCTTTGTGTCTAATAGTTGTGTATACTCAACTTTCAAACATGTCACAGTTTAAAGCTGGGTTTGCTATTAAAGGGATAACAGTTGCTCTCTGTTAACCCTTTCCCTCCCCAAAAGGGGAAGGGAAAGAGAAAAGGGAAAGAGACTTACAGGTTTGAAAAGTTAAAACAGCTTTAATATAACTATAATAATAATGTACAATAATATAAGGGGATAAAAGAAATATATAAATATATACAAAACCAATATTGAGCTCACTTGATGACAATCACATCACCCTGACAATGCAGGGCAGGGCCTGGGAAAGTCCTGGTGTGGACTCAGCAGCAGGCAGGAGCTGGGTTCAGGAATGCACAAATCAGGATCAAAGGCAGAAGAACCGGACAGAGTCCTCCTTGGATGCTGGCCATGGAAGAAGAGACTGAAACCCTCATAATCCCTCAGCTTTATACCGAGTATGACATGTATGGGATGGAATACTCCCTTTGGTCAGTTTTGGGTCACCTGTCCTACCCGCTCCTCCCCACTGCAGGGTCACAGGTCTGGCCACTTTTCCGCTCTTTCATTTCCATCACATAAGAAAGTTAGCAGAAGCAAGCATCGACCTTGGTCTCCATAGCGATAACTATAAGCAAGATCCTTTCTGCATACCAGTCCTACTGATGTTCCAGCACTAACTATAAATACCGAGCCTTATCACTGCTAGAAGCAGCTACTGTCTGGCAAAACATGCAGTTAATTTCAGAAAGCACAACCTCTCAGAAGAGACTTAACTAAAAAGTAAAATTACTAAAAGAAAATTGGTTCTGTCCTGCTTCAAACCAGGACAAAACATGATCCTTATTTTCAGGTAGATTAAGTTACTATTTTTTAGTTTGTCTCAAATATCTATGGAAGTAAAAATCTGACTTAATTCAGACATTTCAGCACACAGAATTAAAAGTCAATTCTTACAAAGAAATTGCCTGTCAACTGCCTCTATCCAGTGACTGTGAAGTCTAATTCTTCTGCAAAAAATAACAATCTGAGTTACAATCACTTGCCTTCTATAGAATAGCTTGTAAAATGCTGGAAACAAACTTTTAACAAACTGTACTTGCACAGGATACTGAAGGCTTTATGCATTTTACTGATAAAATTTAATAAATGGGAAAATTCAAGCCAAACTCTCTTTTCCTACTTTCCAGTGCAGCTTGTCTCAGGTCATATACTCGTGTTTGCAACATCCTCCCTCAGAATGTGTATTATTCTTCCCCTAGACTTCCAAGCATGGATAGATAGATTTTAATTGCTGGTATGCATCATTCCACAATAGCCCTTATTTATAACTAATTTATTTATTGCTACACTGGCAGCAAAAGGAAGGTTGAAGACAGTGTGGGCCCATTGCTTAATGAGGCATGGGGTTAGTGACAACAAACATGGTTGAGGTAATCAATGTCTTTTTTTGCCTTAGTTTTCACTGGCAAGACTTGTAATCTGGCCAGTCGTATCTGCCTATCAGAGTCTGTGGGAGTGAGCAGTACCCACACTAGAGAAAGAAAAGAGTTAGGGATCACTTAGCCCACTGGAACATGCAGAAGACCATGGTCTTGATGAAATTCACTGGTACAGGGAAGGAGCTGGCCAATGTCATTGCAAGGCTATTGTCTTATCATCTTTGCCAGGTGATGGCAACCAAGGCAAGTTCCTGTTGACTGGGGGAAAAAAGTCGGACGTAACCACAGCTAGCTCAGTCCTTGGGAAGGTTATGGAGCAAATCCTCCTGGAAGATTTTGAAGCACATGAAGGGCAAAAGGTGATTGGGAGCAGCCAATGGTAAATCATGCCTGCCTGACTTCATTGTTTTCTGTAATAAATTTACTAGTGTTATGGGAGGGGATAACAGTGGATTTTGTTTACTTTGTATTTATTAAGCTTTTTACAATGTTTCCACTTTTCCAGATTAAAGTTACTAGATTGGTGAGATGGGCAGTGGATAACTGGATGATAATATTTGTAGAAAATTGTCTGGACTGCTGAGTTTAAAGAGTTGTGTTCAGTGGTACAAATTGCAGCTGATGACCAGGTAGTGGGATCCCTCAGGAATCAATACAGGGACCAATACTGTTTAATGTCTTCATTAATGACCTAGACCACAGGTCAGAGTGAGCTCGCAGCAAGTCTGTAGACAACACCAAATTGGGAGAATCATTCACTACACTGAAAGACAAGGCTGCAAATCAGAGGGACATCAACGGGCCAGAGAAATGAGAGGAGACTCCTGAAGCTCAGTGAAGGGAAATATAAAATCTTGTACGGGGAGAGGAACAACCTCACTTTACAGGCTGAAGGTGACTGGGAAGCAGCTTTCTAGGAAAACACCTGTCAGTCCTGGTGGACAGCAAAAGAAATGTGAATCAGCAGTGTGTTCTGGTTGTAAAGATGGCCAACAGTATCCTGAGCTGTGTCAGCAGGATTTTGGTCATAAGGTCCAGCAAAGTGGTCTTCCTCATTACCTAGCATTTGTAAGACCAAATATGGAGTACTGTGTCCAGTGTTGGGTTCCTCAGTACAAGAGAAATTTTCACAGTAGAGTGAGTGGAGGCCAACAAGATGGTTTGGGGCTGGTGCACAGGACATATGAGGAAAGCCTGAGACAGCTCAGTTTGTTCAGCCTAGAGAGGATACAGCTTGAGGAAGATTTTGCTTCCTACAACTACCTGACTGGAAGAGACAGAAAAGATGGAAACAGTCTTCTTAGACATGCACATTGATAGGATGAGTGCCAACAGACACAAGGTGGAACACTGAAAATTGCCACCAGATAAAAAAAATTACCACAAGGGTGGTCTAATGCTGGAAAAGGTTGTCTTGTAGAGCTGAAGAATACCCATCATTGAGGTGTTCTAGACTCAACTTCTGAGCAGGGGTTTGGACTAGATGGTCTTTAGAGGTCCCTTCAGTTTAAATTATTCTATGATTCTAAGTATCTATGAAAAACAAATAGAAATTATGAAAACAAATGTATTGATAATTGTATTTCTCCCGGTACCAATTACTGCACATTTAGGATTCTGTGCATATAGGTTTGTTATTTTTATTGTTTGGAGATTTTTTTTTTTTTTATATACTTGGCTCTCTCACATCTTATGTACAAAAGAGGGTCCTCAGACTTAAGTTAAAAAACGCTGGACTACACAGTGCAACAATTCTCAGAGGCAAAATTGAAGCGATCTAGAGAAAAGGGCAAGCTATCTGCTCTCTCTGCTACACTTACACTTTTAATAAGCAATTGAAAAATGCTGAAGTTTAAAAGTGCTTTTACAAATATGTTAATTTATTTGTGCCTCAATTGTCTAACCACAAAATGATCAGTTTAAACATCTATGTTGTTTTTTTCTTCTCTGACACACAATTCTCTTCCTTCTCATTGCCTTCCATACCAAAGGAGAAAAATTCAGTTAAATGCTTCTTGAAAAAAAACCCAAAAATAAACAAAAAACCCCTACAAAACAAAAGGCCCTCCTAACCTGCAGTACACTGCTGCATTCTACTGTTGTGTTGTTTTATCTCAAGGAAATCCAAGTGTAACTATAATGGTACAAACATATACTGCTCACTAGCCCATGAAACAAAAAGTTAGTCATCCTCATTGTAGTTGTCAAAATAAGCCATCTTCCTTCCCCATTAGAACATTAAAGGCAGGAGAGCAGCAGTCACAACTGCAACATCCAAGTGCTTCACATTTCTCTTCCTGGCTGCTGTCATTAATTAACAGTTTCCCTTGCTCAGCCTCAAGTGCCAGGGAAGGCATCTTGCTGAGATGCCTTAACTCATGCGGATACAAAGCTGATATAACTGACATAGTTATCAACTCCTTCAGTGATCAGAATACTATATGCATGGAAGAGCATCTGGCAGAAATCTAGGTTGCAAATGAGAATTTGTGCAGGGTGAAACAGTCACTTGATTCAACGATGACAGACTTGGCATAGTGGAGAATCCTTCATGACAAACAACCAGAGGCGGAAGTTTTCAACTTTCACACAAGAAAATGCTATGCCAAATCAAAATGTTCTTCCTCACTGAAGAGTATTTTCCTATACATTTCCAATGACTACTGTTTCCGAAGTTCAGTTTGGCAGACTGTGCTAGGGCCTGACCCATTACAGACTGAAGCAAAACTAATCACAGTTCCTGTTATGGAGATAATGCAACCACCACCAACACAGTAAAGACAATCAGGAAAGACTCCAGAGGAAAGGTTTGTCAGTTCATGACAAAGAAGTCTTAGAAATATTTATCTTGATGTGTAGCACTTCGAAAGTGTATGCTTGTGCATGCACTCTACTCTCAAGGGAAGAGCAGCCAGTCTTTCCACTCAGGAAACAAGAGAGGCATTACTAAATAAAGCCTAGTTTTCCATTAGTTACTTGTTTCCAGTTTGCTTTTCATTCAGCCTGCCATAAACTTCCATGGCATCACATTTTTGTACCTTTCCTTATAAAAATTTTCTAAAGGAAAGTTATTCACTGAAGTAATTAAAATTTTTTGTGACAAAGTTTGGAGAAGTTTCCATATATTTACAGCATGCATGCAACAAATGTTACTAAAAATATATGTTTCATATAAAATCAAAATCCATAACATTCTTATTCATCTTTATGTACGCTTCTGTTAGTATTAATCTTATGAAACTATTAATTACTGAGTGAATGTTTTTGAAGATAGACTTTGCAGAATATTACCATCAGGTCTTCAGAAACTCAAAATAACAGAAGCAAAGCAGTAATGACAATTCAGAAATTTTAAAGAAAATAACTTTATAACTTGTTGATTATGTGGATGTCTGTAAATACAGTACGAGGGATTTTTTCAAGGTGCTTAGACAGAAAGCAAGGGAGTTCAGAAGCTATCTTCAGAACGCTTAACTTTGTCCTTTCCAAGGGAGAAGGACAGTTAGCCACAAACTTTTTCAAATGATATAATAGAAGTTGGTGAAGTTCTTGAAAACCCTCTAACGTATGCCACTGGAATTGCAGAAGCAAGCTAGTCTAAGCAAGTAGAGAAGATATTGAGTATTCTGTCTAATATATAATTAGCTTTCCTTTTAAGTACTTACATTTATGTGACTTTTAAAACATTTCAAGTCATTTTAGATATCGAGTACATTTACTATAAGAAAAAATAAAAATTATCCTTTCATCTGTACTGGTTTGGGCTAGGATAAAACCAATTTGTTTTAAATGTTATATAGTACTAAAGTTGACTGAAAAATTTAATAAACACAATGTTCTACCCACACAATGTGGCAAATGTGTTTAGGGTGTTCTCATAATTCTGACAAATGATAGAATCTTTTCACAGATTTGTATCACCAAAAATGAACAAGGAATTTTTCTAAGAAACTATAAACCTGTGACATTTTGACAGACTTTTGGGGAAGTTCTCTCAGCAAATATTATTCTCAAAAGCTTTGGCTTACAACAGACAGTACAACTGAGAGGTTACCATACTTGCCATGCTCGTACCGCTGAGTTTTGCTTTTGTCTGAAGGATTCCCTTCCTGTGATGGATAATTAAACAAATCAACCAACAAAGAAATGCAGAAAACTACACTCTTTCATTTCTTCTTGAAATAGTATGCTCTTGCGTAATGAAACACTGAGTTGGCCTCAATCTTCTGGTGGAATCTGATTTAAAAAATTAACTACAAATGAGAATGGTAGAAGAGATTCAAGGTTCTTAGTCCTTAAATTAACAATTTGTTGAATATAATAAGCCTAAAGAAGACAAATCAAATGGGAAGAGAAAATCCCCTAAATCTCAGGTCTATTAAATAAGATGTGTTAATAAAAAGGTTGTTTGAAAAGAACTTTCCCCATTCTTCATGATGTCCTTATGGGGTGGAATTTTATTACAGTGAGAATAAATATTTTTTTCATATTTTGGGCTATAATATATAGCACTAGAGAGTACCTCCTTCTCTCACTCATTTGAAGTAACTATATCTACTTCTGGGTTTGATTCTGTGACCCATTGACAAGGTACTTCATCAGAATGAGAAGATGCAGTAGAAACCTTGGCCTTCTGTACCTGATACTATTCCATTTCAAGAAGTTCAAAACTACCACAACTTATCCTTAGTGGGCTCCAGGAAATGAACAAACTGCTGAACAGTGTATCTCTATGAGGAAAAAAAGAACCCTGTATTTCATTCCTTGCACAGATTTAATTTCTCAGTTTAATCAACAACCACTTACATTAGAAGAACAGATTCCCATTAGACTACTCTAGCCACTAGTAGGTATGATAAAACTTTTTTTTGCTTGCTTGCTTTCTCTGATTACAATGTTGTGAACACCAATAGGAGACGAGAGTAGAGAGCATTTCCTTCTTGAGGTTGGTACCTACAATATACACAGACTCAGTTTGAATCCTTCAGCCTGGGCAGTCTCAATTTAAATCCTTCACTTTCTCAATGACAACTCTAACCACATAGCCTTTCTATTCGAGCTACATCCTTTAAAGATAAAAGCAAGTCATATCTTGATAAATTCATGAAACAATTCAGGACATTTGCCTTGAGGAGTGGATTCCGAGCAGAAAGAGGCACCTGCTTATAGCAGCAAATCCAGCACGAATAGCTGGAGAAGTGTGGAGCTGAAGACTAACTCCTGTTAAGACCCCTGGGCTAGCTGTCTGGTGGTTGCTACTAGGCCCACTAAACCAATCTTTCCACCCACTATGTGTTTTGACATCAATTTCTGAGGTGTGTAACTGTACCATGCTCTTTATAACAACCTAGTTTCACAATACGGTTCTTCATTCCGACTGTAGCAAGCAGCATAAGAGGATGTATCTAGATTCCTAATTAGCCTCGTTGGGAACTGTAGATATTTTTGTCCTTTTAATTGCTTTCCACTAATACAGAAGTAGGATGTAAAAGGTAAATAAAGGGCAAGAGAAAAAAGTAACTAAAAGCCAGTTTTTATGGATTGTAGAATACTAACTGGATGAGTAAAATGGATGCTTTTGTTACCAAAAAAAAATATACTACAGTACTGAAGTCCTTGCAGAGTAATCATCTTCAACAAGGCAGCAGCTTCAATAGAGGCTAGAAATGAGAATCTCAAAACTAATCTCACAGACACCTTTGTGGTTGTGTCAAAAATTGCATTTAGGGAATTTACTATATTGTTTTAAAATCAATTTATCCGTCCATTAGATGTAAAATAAAAAGTTCCAATTTTGTAACTTACAATTCGAAATAGGAAAGGTGTAAAATTCTGGGTAGACAAAAGTGAATCAGAAAGTCTATTTGCCATTAACACCAACCAGTGCAGAAACATTTAGAATTGTTAGACAACTCCATTCAGGTGCTGCAAGCATACATAGTTCACTCACACATACATAGAAACACATTGTCATGGTTTAAAGCCGGGCTGGCTACTAAACGAACAACAGATGCTCTTTGTTAACCCCTTCCCTCACCAAAATGGGGGGAGGGGGGGGAGAGAAAAGGGAAAGAGACTTATGGGTTGGAAAAATTAAAACAGCTTTAATCTAACTACAATAATAATTTATAACAATAATAGGAAGATATAACAATGAAATATATACAAATACACAAATGTGTACAAAACCAATACCAAGCTCCCCCCCACGGATGACGAATACGTCACCCGGACACTGCGGGGCATGCCTCAGGAAAGTCCCGGACTGTATTCAGCAGCAGGCAGGAGCTGGGTTCAGGAATGCACAAATCAGGATCAAAGGCAGAAGAACCAGACAGAGTCCTCCTCAGACGCCAGCCATAGAAGAAGAGGGCGAGACCCTCGTGATCCCTCAGCTTTATACCGAGTATGACGTGTATGGGATGGAATACTCCCTTTGGTCAGTTTTGGGTCACCTGTCTGACCCACTCCTCCCCACCACAGGGTCGCAGGTGTGACCACTTCCCTGCTCTTTCAGTTCTGGCACACAAGAAAGTCAGCAGAAGCAATCATCGACCTTGGTCTCCATGGGGATAACTATAAGCAAGAGCCTTTCTGCATACCATTCCTACTGATGTTCCAGCACTAACTACAAACACCGAGCCTTATCACTGCTAGGAGCAGCTACTGTCTGGAAAAACATGCAGTTAATTTCAGAGAGTGCAGCTTCTCAGAAGAGACTTAACTAAAAAGTGAAGTTAGTAGAAGAAAATTGATTCTGTCCTGGCCCAAACCAGGATGCTTATTTTGAGGTGAATGCTGCAGTCTTGCCATGCTTCCTTTTCCATTGAGCAAAGCAGCATATGAGCAGCTGAGGCAGCCAACGTGTAGCAGTTTGTTGCAGAAAGGCACAAAGGAGCCAGCATCTCTGCGCCAAGCAGCATGCATGTCCCCAGCTATGGTAGTGACATGCCAGAGGTGACGGCACAGTTCCCAGCTGCTGATAGAGCTACCGTCCCTGTGACAGCTGAGGCTTGACCCAGACAAAGCCTCAGAAGAAGGATTCAGATTTACAAATCTCAAGCTGCAAGGAGCTCCTGGGACATCTCACTGAGGTTAGGCCAGATGGTCTTACAGCTTGTAGCAGCTGTGCAGTTGTCAAGAAACTGCGCCACTAAATTAAAAAGCTACAGAAAGAGGTTGGCAAATTGAGCAGCATCAGAGATGAAAAGAAATCAATTGAATGTCTCTTCTCTGAGAGACTGCAGCTTCAAGAGCTCAAACCTCCAACTGTAGCAGAGGGGCAGACAGAGACTGTATCTGTCAGGGTGCAAACTCCCATGATAGCAAAGGCTGGAAGCTGGCATCAGGAAGATGGCTTCTACCATAGGTTCACTTAATAGGTTTACTGCCCTCATAGTTGATAAGGAATTGGGAGCACTGTAAAAACAAACATCTGAGCCAGTGGAGCCTGAGCCACACAGGAGGACCAGGAGGAAGCGGAGAGTGTTAACAGTGGGAGACACCCTGCTGTAGGCAATGGGGTTTCTCACCTGCCAACCTGACCTGTCTGGTTGCTGGAGGTTCACACTTGAGTTGTGGAGATGCTGACAAGGTTCATCCAGTCTTCAAACTATTACTTGCTACTGCTTTTCCACATGGACATCAATTATACTTTCAGGGATGACCTGGAAAGTATCAAGTATGTCTCCGGGAGTCATGATCAAGGGTGTGGGGGCCTAGGTGGTTTTCTCTTCCATCCTGCCACTGAGAAGGAGTGGCTGGATCCTGCGGGACAAGAACTTGTTGTGGACCTGGTCTCAGAAACAGGGTTTTGATTTCGAGGACAATTGCATGGAAAAAGTGCCATCCAACTGACTAAGCAAAGTGAAAGTATCTTTGCCAACATGCTTTCCAGAAGATTTTTAATCTACGAACACAGGGAAGGGAGAGAATGATCATCATGTGAGAGACTTGTGGATAGCATTGGTAACCAAAGGATGTGGGTGGCGTGAAAAAGTGGAACTTCATAATCAACAGAACAGGGCTGAAGTGGGGTCACTCCAAGTGTATGCATATGAATAAGGAATCGCCTATGGGACAACATGATGGGGAATAGTCTCATGCTGCTTCTTGGAAATCAGCAAGATTAGGTGCCTCTATGAATTTCCTGTGCACTGATGCATGCTGCATGGGGAACAAACAGGAGGAATTGGAAGTCCCTGTGCAGTTGAAGGGCTATGGTCTCATTCAGATCACAGACGTGGTGGGATACTTCACACAACTGGACTGTTGCAATGGAAGAATATAGGCTCTTTAGGGAGGACAGACTGTGACAGTGAAAGCAGGGAATTACCCTTTATGTGAGAGTGCAGCAGGAATGCACGGAGCTCTGTCTGGGTGTGGGTGAGAAACCACCTGAGAATTTATGGGTTAGGATTAGCAAGCAGACCAGCATGGGTGATGTGGTGGGTGCCTAGACCATTTGATCAGGAAGAAGTAGCTGAGGCCTTCTTTAGACAACTGGAAGAAGCCTTACACTCACAGGCCCTGGTCGTCATAGGGAACTTCAACCACCCTGATGTCTGCTGGAGGGACAATACAGCAGGGCACAAGAAACCCCAGGGGTTTCTGCAGCACATTGATGAAAAATTGCTAACACAGGTGATCAGTGAGCCAATGAGGAGATGTGCTCTACTAGATCTCATACTTATAAATAAGGAAGAACTGTTTGAGAATGTGAGGGTCAGGGACAGTCTAGGCTGCAGTGACTGTGAGATGGTGGAGTTGAGGATCCTAAAAGGACAGAACAGGGTAAAAAGCGAGATCATAACAATGGGCCTGCATGGAAGAAGATGGAGATCCTCATTAAACAAAAGCATTAAAAGGAAGAAAAAGGAGGTCAAAACAGGGACAGGTGACCCAGGAGGAAAAAAGAGGCACCAGCTGAGCATGCACGAATGGGAAAAGGAAAGCCAAAACCCATTTGGAGTTGAATCTGATGAAGAATGTGAAGGGCAACAAGAAAGGCTTCTACAAGTACACATGCAGCAAAAGTAGGGCTGAGACAAGTGTGGAGCCATCGCTGAATGGAGCAGGGACCCTGGTGGTAAAGGACACAGAAAAGGCAAAGTACTCAACGCCTTCTTCATCTCAGTCTTTACTGGTAAGTCCAGCCTTCAGGAGTCACAGGCCCCTGAGAGCAGAGGGAAAGTCTGGAGCAAGTAATACTTGCCCTCAGTGAAGAAGGGTCAGGTTAGGGAACATTTAAACAAACTGGACAGGATGCACCCATGAGTGTTAAGGGAGCTGGCTGATGTCACTTGCAGGCCCACTCTCAACTACCTTTGAAAGATGATGGTGACTGGGGAAGGTTCCTCAGGTCTGGAAGAAAATCCTGTCTTCAAGAAAGGCAAGAATGAAGATCCAGGGAATTACAGGCTGGTCATAATCACCATGATTCCTGCAAAGGTGATGAGGCAACAAATATTGGATACTGTTTCAAGATACATGAAGGACAAGAAAGTGCTTGGGAGTAGTCTGCACATATTTATGAAGGGGAAGTCATGCTTAAACCATCTGATAGCTTTCTGCAATGACATGACTGACTTGGTGGATGGGCATAGGGTAGTGGTTGTTGTTTATGTCAACATATTAACATTTTTGACACCATTTCCCATAATATCTCCATTGACAAACTGGTGAATTACAGACTAGATAAATTGACTGTAAGGTGGATTGAAAAGATTGTGGGCTCAAAACTGTACAGTATTCCCACCATCCAACCTGGATGATGATACAGAGTGCATCCTCAGCAAGTTCATGGATGATACAAAATTAGGAGGAGCAGTTCATACCCCAGATAGTTGAGACAACATTCAGAGGGATATGGACAGGCTGGAGAAATGGGCAAAGAGAAAACTCACTAACTTCAACTAGGAGAAATGCAAAATTCTTTATCAGGGAGTAATAATTGTCTGCAAAGCAGGCTGGCAGAAAAGGACCAGAAGGTCCTGGTGGACAGGTTAAGCATGAACCACAATGAGCCTCTGCAGCAAAGAAGACAGCCTCTTGGGCTTCGTTAGGAAGATCATCTCCACAGGCTGAGGGAGATGGTCTTCCCTCTCTGCTCAGTGCTGGTGAGACAATAAATAGTGTACTGGGTCTGGTTCTGGTCTCCCTAGCACCAGAAAGACATAGACATACTGAAGCAAACACAGCAAAGAGCTATAAAGATGGTTAAGGGACTGAAGCATCTGATATATGAAGAGAGGCTGAGAAAAATGGGATTGCTTTGCATGGAAAAAGCTCAGGGGTATCTTGTGTATAAAACACATGGATAAATATTATATATTTAAATATTTATTTCAGTAAGATATTTATAAATTTTTAAAATATTAATGGAGGATGGAGTAAAGAAGACAATGCAACATTCTTCTCAGTAGTGTCCAGTCAAAGCACAAGACACAACAGGCACAAACTGAAATACAGAAAATTTTATTTAAACATAAGGGAAAAAATCACTCTGAGGGAGGTCACATACTGGAACAAATTAGCTAGAGATGTTGCACAGTCTCTGTCCTTGGACATTTTCAAAACCCAACTGGACATGGTTCTGAGCAACCCACTCCAGCTGACCCTGGTCTAAGCAGGGGCTTGAATTTGATGACCTCCAGAGTAACTTTCTTCTGCCCTTTTAAGTCCACTGCTAGGTACACAATGAAAAGGCAGCACAAGAGCAGCAGAAAAGTGTCCCCTCCTTGAATGTGCTTCAGGCTGAAAGGTGAAATATCTTCTCAGAATGTCCTATTGGACAGGGGAATGTCTACATATACCACTTCCTAAGTGCCTAATAAACTGCTAACCCATTAAGCTAAAGGGAGATACATCTACAAAAGATCAATGGTTTTTAAGGTACTTTCTTATTCTTAAAAACCCACAAGTTTTCAAGTGGAGAGAAACATCAGATGTGATTCATCTGACCAGATGCAAATGTAGGGAAGATGACTACATCAGAGCTCATCATTCTAGGCTTCTTGTATAGCTGATGAAGACAATTTAAATTACAGACATCTGAAATATCTAAGATGAATCCTTATCCTACTGAGCAGCTTTGATTCCGTGAAAGTTAGAGTTCAGACATTACCTGTGTGTCCAGCATTTACTACTTGTCTCAATTAACATGGTAGCTCTGACTTCTCTTCAGACTGAAGTATATACCCTTTGTGCTATCTACTTTGAATATCCGTTGGTTTATTGTCTGACTGCTCTGGAGCAGCTTGCTTCTCTAGCAGACAAACTACGGGCTGGAGGGAAGAAGGGACATAAACACTCAGGTACTTTTCTTACAGCAAATATCAATACAAACAGTAACTGAAGTTGACTTATGTACAGTCCTTTGGGAATAATCAAACAGCCTTCCTATCTTTTCACCTTAGCCATACCTTCATTTGTTACTCCACTACCAGGCGATATTGTGTTATTTATGAGAAATTTGGGGTTGGTTAGCCTGGCAAAGAGAAAGTTTCAGGGAGACCTTATTGCAGCCTTTCAATATATAAAGGAGGCTTATAAGAAAGATGGAGAGAGACTTTTTACCAAGGTCTGTAGTGATAGGGCAAGGGACAAGGGTTTTAATTTGAAGAGGGTATATTTAGATTGGATATAAGGAAGAAATTTTTTATGATGAGGGTGGTGAGACACTGGAAAAGGTTGCCCAGAGAAGTTGTGGGTGCCCCATTATTGGAAATGTTCAAAGTCAGGTTTGATGTGGCTTTGAGCAACCTGATCTAATAACAGATGTCCCTGCCCACAGCAGGGGGATTGGACTAGATGATCCTTGAAGCTCTCTTCCAACCTAAACCAATCTATGATTCTATGATTCCGTGATTTATATTTTAGTCCCTCCATAAATTATATATGACACATTGCTAAGTTTGCTGCAGGTAAAAATTTAGTGTTCAGGATGAAGTTATGAAAAGTAGACTGGTGAAATTTGGAATCAAAGTGTATTCCCTATATCTTGATCTATAGTAGATAGATAATTTGATTATCACTAGTACTGGAAAACACCTCTTCCATTCTTGGTGCATGTTATGGCAGATGTTCATTAACCAAGATAACTCGTTGTAACTTGCTCTGGTTTTATTTGGCTATTCTAGAAAATCGAGAGAGGTAATGATTCATTTTATATTACTAAGGTTCATTTTATATAAGCTTACCACTAGATTAGAAATGAGTTCCTGTTCTCTAGCTACTTTGAAGTCATTCATGTCTAGTTAGGGCAAAATTAAGAAAATCCAGAGTAGACTACACAGTTAGAACAGTTACTAGACATATGTGAAGTAACAAAAAAGGAAAACAGACTCAATCTACTTCCACTAAAATTTAAACAGTTTGCATTAAGACTTAATCAGAAGGGTTTCTTACTCTCTTTAGCTGAATTGCTGTAGATTTTTCCTGTGACCCATATGCCAAGAAGTCTTTCCGTATAAAATCTACCTGAAGTTACATTTATTAAATATAACCCTTTATTTATGTATTATATCAGCTGTGATCATTAACTGACTTTCTGAAGTTGTTCAGGAGATGTAAAAACATTTAATGTCTGAAAACTATTTTCTTTTTTTCTTGAGTGATAGTGAGTCAAATTTAATTGTTTGTTTAATGTTAATTGTCAAATTAAAGGATTATCAGCTCCTGGCATCTGCAGGTAACTACTGCATCTTGCTGTTTTTACCTTTATGTGTAGGCAGATCAGCAATAGCACATATCTCAAAACGGCAGTATACCGTCTCAGAATGCAAGCAATGTGAGATGCTACTGCAGACACAGAAGCTGTTTTTTATAATCCATGGCATTTGTGCCATAGTGATAACGTTCTCTAGAACATTTTCTCTCATCTCTCCGACTCATCAGAACACTACCTAAGGAGCCTCCAAAAATTGCCATGCATGTCTCTTTCCACATATTTGCAGCATATTTTCATCTACGTTACAATACAGGATATGGAGTGTGCAATTGGCAACTCATTGCTTGGAACTGAATTAAGAGAGAGAAATTCAGTTGTTTGCCATTCCAATATGCATGATAGGCACTTGACACTAGGAAGTGTCAACAGAGTTCATCTGGCATCACTGGATTGTCTCTTGGACAACCAAAAAGTTTCTTTTCTATTTCAGGATTGCCCACTGTCTGTATGACATAAATAGCTATTTCACATAGTATTCAGTTTGATTTCTGGACCCTGAACTTTCTTCCAGGTTTCTGAACAATTATTTATTTCTTCTGTTCTGAGCTATGTGCTAAATGCTACTCCTGGTCTCTTTTACTATGAAACAACCAGGTCAGAATTCAGAAATCAAATACAAAATTGCAAAGTTTGAGCTCGGTGCACAAAGTGTCAATAGAAAGAATCTGACTAACAGGACATTGCTAATCACATGCCCAGACCTTGCAGAAATTATAACAGCATTGGGGAGAGCACTTGTCTCATTTTTGTTTTTTCATTATAGATTCATGTGAATCTGAATCCCTAGTTTGATTAATTCTCAAACTGTCTCAAATGCATGGAACAAGAAATAATTTATTCTTGGTGAAAATGAAAAAGTACCAGACAAAATCCTTGCTGAGCTGGACATCAGAGAAGAACATCTCAAAGGAGGTGAGAGCACAGGCAGAATTGGAGCTATCTGGGAAGCAAAAATGGCACTTTTTCATTCAGTTGCATAACTGTATGCCAACCTGAAAGTACCTTTCAAATTCTTCAGTTAAAGCACAGGAAGATATGATTGTGCCTCTGTGTAGCACCTATTGGCTACCTATGGGTGGTTTCTCACTCAGTCATCATTCCAGTTTGAATTCAGAGGCATATAACTGATCGTGAATTGTAAAAAGGGTTTATGCATCTCACACAAGCTTCCAGATTACACTGTAGGGGGTTGGTTACACTTAAAAGTCAAAGCGTAAAAAAGTTAACGTTTTCAGACACAGACGTTCATTAAATCTTATCATTATCTATACAGCTTAGGGTACTGAAAGCTTTTTCATTGACCCAATTCATTACTGTTTGCAAACCTCTCATCATCATAGCCCAAAATAACTATAGAAGTTATAAAGAAGTCTTTAATAGGGTAGATTTTGCATGTGATTTCATAATATATGAAATGACAAATTACCTTAAGAAATAAATTTAAACATCTAAACTCTCTTATTTTGTATGTCTTTATTAAATTTTGTTTCAGAAATCAGCACTGTTAGAAAGATTATTAGGATATAGACTTATATTTCAATCACAGCAGGACAAACTAATGGTTAGAAAATGAATCTGCTAACTAGGGCAAATGATAGGAAAAGAATTGTGAGAAACCAGCAGAAATGTTTGATACAGAAAATGATTAAACAATTCTTGAAAGTGAACTTTTAAACATCCTTTTCATTATAAAAGAACTTCTGAATTTGTCCATTTCCATTTGTTGTTATTTCTCTGAAATATTACACAACTTGATACCAGAAGAAGAAATCACAATGATGTGCAATGGAGGCATATACAGATGAACACCAGTTGCAGTAGCACTATAATACATTTTAAAATCTATTTACCCAAAAGCAGCTGTTGGAGGGAAACTATCTCATGAGATAAACAGTAAGACCTACGCACTGTGTTTCCCATGCCCAGTGGAAGCCCCACCCCACCCCTTTACAGTCACCTGACCTGCTCGGTCTGGAATTCCCTCCCTTTCTGCCATCACATGGCAGGCTTTCCTGCCTTCCTGTGTCCCATGTGACCCCTGAATGCCCAAAGAATGGGATGTTCTTGATTACCCCAGAAGGACATCAAGCCCCTCCCATAGTCCAGCAGTGTGCTGCCATTTTGTCACACGTATACCCCATGTGATCTAAGAATGCTCTGTGATTGTTTCATTGCTTCAGAAGGCCCAAGACATGCTCATAAATATATATATATATATATATATGTACAACTCAGGATATATATTTGTTTAATTATATATAGTCATATGTATGTTATATAGACTCATAAACCTATCAATGTGTATAGGAGTATACATAAAAAGGGCGTACAATGTGTATAAATACATATATGTATATATAAAGATAAAGATCAACTTTTAATAATTATTTCTATAAATAGT
>VZSC01012892.1:65961-87192 GCA_013398225.1 Steatornis caripensis
GTAAAATATTTAATCTGAAAGAATGAAATAAGTTTAAATATGAGTGGAAAGAAAATAAAATTAAAAGACAGATCCATGGTGGAGCAGTTCCTGCAGGACTGTATCCCGTGGGAGGGACCCCATGATGGAGCAGGGAAAAAGTGTGAGGAGGAACGAGCTGCAGAGACAAACAGTCATAAACTGACCTCACCCCCCTGTTCTCCATCCCACTGCACTGCTCAGCAGGCAGGATGTAGGCAGGCACCAACAGTTTGCAATAGCTTGAAAGGTGTTTTTGTCACAGCTGTATGAAATGTTACCCTGGACCACACTGGAGCATGGAAAAAGTGTGAGCTTTAACATTACATCTATGCGGGAGCGTGAATGGACCACTATAACAAAATCAGATGGGGAGCATGAAGAGTTTTTGAAACAAAATGCCTACATTGTTGAATCCCAGTAATGCTCTTTTCAGTGGCAAAAAAAAAGTAGTCTGCTTATATTAAAAAACACTCTCTGATGAAAAGATCGTTCCTAGAATTTTACTAGCCTCTAGTCCTTCAGCAGTAAAATAAAACAATACCCTCCTGGGCAGCCTGAAGTTATACTTGACAATTTTGACAACTCAACAGCCTATTTCAGTACACTCAAAGTAGAAGTGTATCCACTGTATGGGATTTTTCCCATGGTTTCTGTCTAGGTAAATGGCAAACTATTTTTCTTGTACTGCAACCCTTCAGACAGAGATATCTACAGACTTAATACCTGGATACATATAACATTGTTGAACTAAAAAAGGCTCTGGAGGAGGCATACCAGGTTTGTGAAGTCTATGAAGTTTTGCATTTTGAATAGAGAGGTTGTGGAGTTTCCTCCTGTGGAGATATTCAAAACCCACCTGGATGCGTTCCTGTGCAACCTGCTCTAGGCAAACCTGATTTAGCAGGGGGGTCGGACTAGATGATCTCTAGAAGTCCCTTGCAACCCCTACCATTCTGTGATTCTTTGAGTCAAAACAATTTGATTTTTGGTTTGGGTTTTTTTGTGTTTGGTTTTGTTTTTTGGGGTTTTTTTGTTACATAAACCTGTACCTCCATCAGAAGCAGAATGCTTCAAGTTACCCAGAGTGGTACACAGATGCTGACAAAAAAAAACAGTGATCACGGTGCGGAAAGAAAGCTTTGCTTTTCAGCCTGAATGAATAAAAAAAAAAAAAAAGAATAAAAAATAAACACACAAAACACAAAATAGCCAAAGTGTTTTAAAATTCTCTGTGGGACTTTTTTCAGGGATCCAATCTTCCCAATAGCAACATCATAATAAAAACAGACAATCTGTATGGTTATCTTTTTTATTTGGTTTATGAGGCAACCCCTTGTGATTTTGTTTATGTGAATGCGGCCACCGTCTTATGGAAGCACGCCAAAGGACGTGTGACCCTGGAATGCAAAACTAACATTTTTATAGCATGCTTCACCATTGCTTGTGCACACTTACAGCTTTATGATTTCATAGATGACCTTCAAGATTGTTACCTTTATCGTGACATGGTATTTGTGAGTTGTCAAGATGATTGTTGTTTAAAAGTTAAATGCATCTCTGTAAACAAAAAGAACAGACAAAAGAGGGACTTTATGTTGAATTGAAATGTTACTAGCCTCCCCTAGAGCTTTTGATAATGGGCACACAATGCCCACAGTTGGAGATACAACTGGAGAACATTAATCTTTTACTCCTTTCTTTTGCCTTTCACAAGGCTATGTTGTATTAGAGTGTTGCCAGCAACTGCTGTATCACCTCTATATATATCCTTTTAACAAATCTGGGGAGGAATTACCTAAGAGTTTTAGTGGTAATTTAAGTAATTTAAGAACCAGGTTGTGTCCCTAACAGGACGCATTAAATCTTGTCAAGACTGTGTTCTTTTAAGAAACATTTGAAGATACGACTAAGCCTCCATATGGGTATCTGTCTGTATAAATTCTTCTAGGCATGTAAAGGCTTTTAGGCAAAGAATTGGCCTTTTTTCTGACATGAAAGTCATCTATATACATATTGTGGTGTGTGAGGGGGTCACTCAGAAATATGTGTGAACAGTAGTAATTAAAGCCCCTGAAAAATTTATTTCTGCTTCCAGGTTCCCTGTTTTAGTCAGGAAAATATGATCAGCACATTCTTGGTCTAGAGACTAATCAAAGGCAGAGTACAGCCCACAGACAAATGCTTTCCAGAAATTAATCAGAAAATTATCTTTCATATGGCTGTCAGTCATCTGTAAGAGCTGCAGGTATTCCCACATACAGCAGCTGTACTCAAAATCAGGTGCTACCTGCGCTCTTTTCACGAACAGTGAGGAATAGGTGATAACCAGTTTATGCACCCTTGCTGATGGGGAGCTCATGAAAAACCATCCTTGCTGAGCATCAGCTTCAATTTTACATTCATGCTAATCAACAAAACCTTTTCTCGGAAAAACAGAATGACATTCAGGCCTGCTGCTCTGGGCCTTCAGAGCTGAATGCTGCCTAAACCTGATCAAAGATGCCATCCAGCACGATCAATTCCTGCTGCCTGGCTGTGTCTTTATAAAGCAAGCCTATGCAAAAGTGTGGAGACACTGTGTCTTGGTTGCAGATGAGAAGGAGCATGATTAATGCATACTATGTGTAAGAATTGTTGCTTTCTCTTATAAGTCAGTTGTCTGGTGTGGCATACAGCTGGATGAAAATAATTGCCGATAGATAATTGATGAGACCCATGAGAATCTGTCTCCGTCATTCAGGTTGGACCCATCAGCTTTGCCAGTCTTGCAGCAGACGTACAGCAGAGTGTTGTACCAGTATAATCCTCTCCATTCACAACTGAGAATGTGCTTAGGGGTGCAGACTCTGTGAAAGCTGAAAGTAGGATCACCTCAGTGTACAGGCTTTTCTTGATGCTGGTCTGCATCAGGTTGACTTCAAACAAATCCAGCTCGAATTTAGCTCGTTCTTCCAAGCAACTTGGAATGAAATCCATACCTGTTAAAGTGTATCTCCTTTTCTACTAGCACAAGAGGGCCTCTTTCTGTGCATTTCCCATTTACTTTGAACCATCCAACAAAGTTTGCTGTTCCTTTTCTTGTTGTCCTCATGAGACTGCTGTTTGATACCACTTGAACTTTCTCTTCTAACAGAATCAGGCTGACTCTCCCTCTAGGAGTATGACATGTTTCTCTCACTCTTAAATCTTTTTATTTTTCAAGAAGCCGTTTGGGACTTTTCCTCATTGTCTGTATCTACACATGCTCCTGTGACATTGATTTTTCTTCGTGGTTTTCCTTTATATTAGGCAACAATTTTATGACTTAGTTTCATTATTTATTTTTAAACTATTTTATGTGTACTATACTTATAAATATATATCTATGTGTACTTTAACTATACATGTATAAGTACAATTATGCATAATTGCATAGCCATTTTTATATATAGAAATATTCACATGTGGCTATATGTAAACATACAAATGGATGGATGGATGGATGGATGGATGGATGGATGGGCTTCCTGTGCCTATAGAACTGGCCAAGGAATCACTGGGCAGTCTTACATCACATGGAGCACAGATGTGAAAAAATGGCAGCTGTGACAAGATGGTTCACTGTTGGGCTATAGGAGGGTCTTCTGTGGTAAACTACACAGGATAGCTTCAGCTGCCATCCAGTCACTGGGCATTCTGGGTTTACATGGTATAAGGCAGTGCCAAAAATGGCAGGCCCAGAGGAGCAAAGGGAGTCAAGGTAAGCCTGTCACATGTCCTGAAAAGGTGAGAGATGTCTAGTCTCAAGGAGTCATGTGACCATAAACATGTCAGTCATGGAAATATTGCGTTCTTATCCTAAGTGAAAGTTATTCCTTGTCTACTTGCCAGGCACATTGGATATCCTCTAATTCCTCACTCTCTAGTGTGCACAAATGCTGCACACAATCTTTGTATTACTTTTGAGTGACAGAATAAATGCTTTTTATTCTTAGGAAATTTAAGATACAGCATATAACGGTAGATAAATAAATAAATAAATAACCCCCCCAAAACAAAACCTCTGCAATTTGATGTAATATATGGTAGTGTAAGAAAAAAACTTATTGCATAGGGGAAAAATATCAATCTTAGATGAACAAAAGAAAATGTTATCAATGTCATTCAGAATTTTTTTTTTCTTTACCAAAAAGCTCATAGTCTTTTGTGTTGTTGCACTGTAAAACAGTTTTATGTGAACAAAATGAGGAATAATTTTCTCTGTTCTACTAAAATAAGTTCCTCCGAATTATATTAAATGTAAATACGGACTGCAGTGCCCCACTTTCAGATGTTTTAATGCTGAGCCATACACCGCCTCAATGCATTTGTGGAACTCTGTCCTGCTGTTCTGCTCCCTTGCCTTAGTGAAGAATTGTGGTTATAAACTAATTATAAAGAAAAATTTTTAATATTTCTAAAAGTTACTCTCCTTATTCTGCATTTATTATGTTGGATTGAATTTTTTTAATGATGGAGCTTTTGTGATATTTTGCTTTCTTTTGGATATTTACTAAGGTAGCATAAAAGGCAATATGGAAGCATTGAAGTACACTTTGAATTCACAGAATCACAGAATCACAGAATGGCAGGGGTTGGAAGGGACCTCTGGAGATCATCTAATCCAACAACCCTTCTAAAGCAGGTGTGCCTAGAGCAGGTTGCACAGGAACACGCCCAGGCAGGTCTTGAATATGTCCAGAGAAGGAGACTCCATAACATCTCTAGGCAGCCTGTTCCAGTGCTCTGTCACCCTCACAGTAAAGAAGTTCCTCCTCATGATCAGGTGGAACTTCCTGTGCTCCACTTTGGGCCCATTGCCACTTGTCCTGTCACAGGGCACCACTGAAAAGAGCCTGGCCCCATTATCTTGACACCTGCCCTTTAGATATTTACAAGCATTGATCAGATCCCCTCTCAGTCTTCTCGTCTCCAGGCTGAACAGACACAGCTCTCTCAGCCTTTCCTCGTAAGAGAGATACTCTAGTCCCCTCATCATATTTGTAGCCCTGCACTCGACTCTCTCCAGTAGTTCCCTGCCTCTCTTGAACTGGGGAGCCCAGAACTGGACACAGTACTCCAGATGCGGCCTCACCAGGGCAGAGTAGAGGGGGAGGATCACTTCCCTTTACCTGCTGGCCACACTCTCCTTAATGCACCCCAGGATGCTATTGGCCTTCTTGGCCACAAGGGCACATTGCTGGCTCATGGTGAGCCTGTTGTCCACCAGCACTCCCAGTCCTTCTCTGCAGAGCTGCTCTCCAGCAGGTCAACCCCCAGCCTGTACTGGTGCATGGGGTTTTTCCTCCCCAGGTGCAGGACCCTACACTTGCCCCTTTTGAACGTCACCAGGTTCCTCTCCGTTCAACTCTCCAGCCTGTCCAGGTCACACTGAATGGCAGCACAGCCATCTGGTGAGTCAGCTACTCCCCCCAGCTTTGTATCATCAGCAAACTTGCTGAGGGTGCACTCTATCCCTTCATCCAGGTCGTTGATGAATAGTTGAACAGGGCTCGACCCAGCACCGACCCCTGGGGAATTCTAGTCAGTCCAGATCTCCAGTCCTCTTTATCAATCCAAAATACTAAATAAATATATTTTCAGAAAGAATTATCAACTGTCTAGTAAGAACTCATTACAATATATTTATATAAAAATGCATTTATACATTTTAAACATTAATTAATTAGCTATTACTAATCATAGAATCATAGAATCATTTGGGTTTGAAAAGACATTTAAGTTCATCAAGTCCAACCAGAAACCTAATACTGCTAAGTCCACAACTAAACCATGTCCCTGAGCACCATATCCACAAGTCTTTTAAATACCTCCATGGGTGGTGACTCAACCACTTGCCTGGGCAGCCTGTTCCANCAACACCGGTTGTGACTGACTGCTGACTGGATTCAAATCCATTCACCACAACTCTCTGGGCCTGGCCATCCAGNGCTAAGTCCACAACTAAACCATGTCCCTGAGCACCATATCCACAAGTCTTTTAAATACCTCCATGGGTGGTGACTCAACCACTTGCCTGGGCAGCCTGTTCCAATGCTTGACAACCCTTTCAGAGAAGTTTTTCCTAATATCCAATCTATACATCCCCGGCACAAGTTGAGGCCATTTCCTCTTGTCCTACATTTGTTACCTGGGAGAAGAGACCAATACCCACCTCTCTATAACCTCCTTTCAGGGAACTGTAGAGAGCGATAAGGTCTCCCCTCAGCCTTCTTTNTACAGCCTTTCCCTCATACACTAAGCATGTCACCTTGTCATAGAAGGAAATCAGTCAAGCAGGACCTGCCTTTCATAAACCCTTGCTGAATGGGCTTGATCACCTAGTTATCCTGTACGTGCCACATGATGGCACTCAAGGTGATCTGCTCCATAACCTTCCCCAGCACCAAGGTCAGGCTGAGAGGCAGGTAGTTCCCCAGGTCCTCCTTCTGGCCCTTCCTGTAGATGGGTGTCACACTTGCTAACCTCCAGTCAACTGNCCAGTTCCTTCATCTATTCCTCATAGAACTTTTGCTCTAAACCCTTCACCAGCTTCGTTGCCCATCTTTGGGCATGCTCCAGCACCTCAGTGTCTTTCTTGTAGTGATGGGCCCAAAACTGAACACAATATTGAAGGTGTTGCCTCACCAGTACTGAGTACAGGGGTGTAATCATTTCACTAGTCCTGCTGGCCACGCTATTTCTGTTACAAGCCAGGATGCTGTTGGCTGTCTTGGCCACCTGGGTACACTACTGGCTCATATTCAGCCAGCTATCAACCAACACCCCCAGGTTCTTTCCAGCTTTCAAGACACTTTTCTTCAAGCCTGTAGCATTCATAGAATCATAGAATCATAGAATGGTAGGGGTTGGAAGGGACCTCTAGAGATCATCTAGTCCAACCCCCCTGCAGGTTAGCATAGAGCAGGTTGCACAGGAATGCGTCCAGGCGGGTTTTGAATATCTCCAGAGAAGGAGACTCCGCAACCTCCCTGGGCAGCCTCTTCCAGTGCTCTGTTACCTTAGCATTGTTGTGACCCAAGTGCAGGACCTAGCACTTAGCCTTGTTGAACCTCATACAACTGTCCTCAACCTATCAATCCAGCCTGTCCAGCTTCCTCTGTAGAGCCTTCCTACCCTCAAGCAGATCGACACTCCTGCCCGGCTTGGTGTCATCTGCAAACCTAGTGAATGTGTATTTAATCACATTGTCCTGATCATTGATAAAGATATTAAACAGAACTGGTCCCAATACTGAGCCCTGGGCAACACCGGTTGTGACTGACTGCTGACTGGATTCAAATCCATTCACCACAACTCTCTGGGCCTGGCCATCCAGCCAGTTTTTTACCCAGTGAAGAGTACACCCATCCAAGCCATGACCAGCCCGTTTCTCCAGAAGAATTCTGTAAGAAACAATGTCAAAGGCTTTACTAAATTCTAGGTAGACAACATCTACAGCCTTTCCCTCATACACTAAGCATGTCACCTTGTCATAGAAGGAAATCAGTCAAGCAGGACCTGCCTTTCATAAACCCTTGCTGAATGGGCTTGATCACCTAGTTATCCTGTACGTGCCACATGATGGCACTCAAGGTGATCTGCTCCATAACCTTCCCCAGCACCAAGGTCAGGCTGAGAGGCAGGTAGTTCCCCAGGTCCTCCTTCTGGCCCTTCCTGTAGATGGGTGTCACACTTGCTAACCTCCAGTCAACTGGGACCTCTCCAGTTATCCAGCACTGCTGATCAATGATGGAAAGTGGCTCTGTCAGCACTTCCACCAGCTNTTAGCATTGTTGTGACCCAAGTGCAGGACCTAGCACTTAGCCTTGTTGAACCTCATACAACTGTCCTCAACCTATCAATCCAGCCTGTCCAGCTTCCTCTGTAGAGCCTTCCTACCCTCAAGCAGATCGACACTCCTGCCCGGCTTGGTGTCATCTGCAAACCTAGTGAATGTGTATTTAATCACATTGTCCTGATCATTGATAAAGATATTAAACAGAACTGGTCCCAATACTGAGCCCTGGGCAACACCGGTTGTGACTGACTGCTGACTGGATTCAAATCCATTCACCACAACTCTCTGGGCCTGGCCATCCAGCCAGTTTTTTACCCAGTGAAGAGTACACCCATCCAAGCCATGACCAGCCCGTTTCTCCAGAAGAATTCTGTAAGAAACAATGTCAAAGGCTTTACTAAATTCTAGGTAGACAACATCTACAGCCTTTCCCTCATACACTAAGCATGTCACCTTGTCATAGAAGGAAATCAGTCAAGCAGGACCTGCCTTTCATAAACCCTTGCTGAATGGGCTTGATCACCTAGTTATCCTGTACGTGCCACATGATGGCACTCAAGGTGATCTGCTCCATAACCTTCCCCAGCACCAAGGTCAGGCTGAGAGGCAGGTAGTTCCCCAGGTCCTCCTTCTGGCCCTTCCTGTAGATGGGTGTCACACTTGCTAACCTCCAGTCAACTGGGACCTCTCCAGTTATCCAGCACTGCTGATCAATGATGGAAAGTGGCTCTGTCAGCACTTCCACCAGCTCCCTCAGTACCCTTGGGTGGATTGCATCTGTTCCCATAGACTTCTGTGTGTCTAAGTGTAGCAGATCACTANCTCCTGCCCGGCTTGGTGTCATCTGCAAACCTAGTGAATGTGTATTTAATCACATTGTCCTGATCATTGATAAAGATATTAAACAGAACTGGTCCCAATACTGAGCCCTGGGCAACACCGGTTGTGACTGACTGCTGACTGGATTCAAATCCATTCACCACAACTCTCTGGGCCTGGCCATCCAGCCAGTTTTTTACCCAGTGAAGAGTACACCCATCCAAGCCATGACCAGCCCGTTTCTCCAGAAGAATTCTGTAAGAAACAATGTCAAAGGCTTTACTAAATTCTAGGTAGACAACATCTACAGCCTTTCCCTCATACACTAAGCATGTCACCTTGTCATAGAAGGAAATCAGTCAAGCAGGACCTGCCTTTCATAAACCCTTGCTGAATGGGCTTGATCACCTAGTTATCCTGTACGTGCCACATGATGGCACTCAAGGTGATCTGCTCCATAACCTTCCCCAGCACCAAGGTCAGGCTGAGAGGCAGGTAGTTCCCCAGGTCCTCCTTCTGGCCCTTCCTGTAGATGGGTGTCACACTTGCTAACCTCCAGTCAACTGGGACCTCTCCAGTTATCCAGCACTGCTGATCAATGATGGAAAGTGGCTCTGTCAGCACTTCCACCAGCTCCCTCAGTACCCTTGGGTGGATTGCATCTGTTCCCATAGACTTCTGTGTGTCTAAGTGTAGCAGATCACTAACCATTTACTTTGGGGTTATGGGGCTTCGTTCTGCTCCCTGTCCCTGTCTCCCAGATCAGGGGGCTGGGTGCCCTGAAAACAACTGGTCTGACTACTAAAGACTGAGCCACAGAAGGCATTAAGTACCTCAGTCTTTTCCTCATCCTTTGTCACTATGTTTCCTCTCATATCCAATAAAGGACGGAGATTCTCCTTAGTCCTTTTTTTGTTGCTAATGTATTTATAGAAACATTTTTGTTGTCTTTTATGGCAGTAGCCAGATTAGGTTCTAGTTGGGCTCTAATTTTCTCCCTGCACAGCCTCATGATATCTTTGTAGTCTCCCTGAGTGGATTGCCCCTTAACCTGTTGTCCCATGGCCCTGAAGTCTCCTTTGATTGCTCTAGGGCTTTTTGTTGCAAATTCATTGCTCCCTATGTGAAAAATACAATAATGGATAATAATCTGAAGGCCATACCACGGTAGGAATCTTTCTCTTCACATCTTTAACACTGTCCCCAGGGAAGCAGCAGAATTCCCTGAGAAGTGGGTCCTGTCTGCAATCTCTTTTGGATTCCCTGACACTCCTCAACCTACTCACCATCTCCCAGAGCTCTGTCACTAAGTGGAGGACTTCCTCTACCTTGACACACCTTCCACAGGTGTGCTCACTACTGCCATCCCATACTGGCATAAGAGTAGGGCACAACCTGCAGCCTGACACCTTGGTGGCAGCATGTTCCCACTGGAGCTCTGTCAGGGAATCTGCATCAGTTGTAGCAGGTGCAGATTTTAGAGCAGATATGGCTTTCTGCCAAGAGGATATCATTGCTCCGTGTTCAAGACATCAGATCTACGGCACCCTTCCTGAGCTCTCTTCTGTGCAAACTGCCATGCAAACTGCCATGCCATGCCATGCCCTTGATGATGTGCCACCCACTGTTTACCCCATGATGCTCCTTGTTGATAGTGCTCCTTAGGGGCTTCTTTTATATGTCTTGAGGGGCTTGGCCACCATGCTCCTGGCCCCACCCAGGTCTTGTCAGCTGCTGTCACACAAGCTGGAGGCTCTTGGTGGGTCTCTTGGCTCCCTCTGAGGATTCCCTCTGGAGAAAATTTCCTGTGCCAGAGCGCTCTGCTGCGAATCATTCTGGCATCAGAGATTCACATTGACAACTTTTGCTTATATGTAGAAATGATAGCACAGTTATAACTCTTCTGACACTGTAAGTATTCACAAGACAGTGCAATCAAGTTTGTAATATTGACATATTGACATATTTAAACAGTTTTCATTTATGAAATTACACTTTCAATCTTACAATTTAGAAGCATTTGTACGTATATGTAAAAATACTAAAACTCTGATCTTCATGCAAAATCTTTCTAATATAAAATATGACCCCTAAAACAGTGTTATATTACTAGTGCAAAAATAGGAACATTTTTAATTATTTATTAATTTGTTGCCAATTTTTATAATAAAAGTGAGATTAAGCAGCAGTCAAGTTAGACTCAGCTATGGGAGTCATAAAGAATATGTTGTGAATATGTCACATATTCCTATTTAGTTTTTTGATTTTCCAGTCATTGTTGAAATTTTAAATTCATGATGGAACAATCAAAGGCAACAAACTAGAATTGTGTGATCCTGTGGCCTACATTCCAGTGATGTAGGAAAAACATTGAAGCCCTTGGGATGAGATTACAGACATAAACTTAAAGTCTTTTATTAAAAGATGCTATATACTTGGCTCCATTCCTACTGCTGTTATTGTTTTCCTTACAGAAACAACTGCACTGTTCTTCCATAGTTATTTACTAAAATAGTCATAATCCCTCTGGCCCAACAGAAACAAAATCTTTTCCAGAATATTTTGGCTGTAGCATAGCCACCATAATAATTCTGTAATGATAGCTCCTTTATTGACAAACATAATTTTTCTAACTGCATAAATATTACATAATCAAGACACTATTTTCTTACATCTAGATGTAAATTTTGTAGAAAACAAAAGCATAAGATTGATTATGTTAGATTTCTCATTTCACAGATAATGTTTATAACTCTTTTCAGTTTAGTAACCGGCTTCTATCCGCCATGTTGTATGTTCAGCTAACAATTATACATTTCTGTGTAGGTTCTGTTTGGGACTATTGTCTTATAAATAACTAAAAATGTGTAATCTTTTTTTTTTTCCCCCTTAATTCTTCTTGTCAATGATAAATCTAAAAACCTTAACAATAACAGATATGCCAAAATCAATCATGTTCTCTCATTGTTTTATTGAGTTTGCACATATGCCTGTCTATGATTATCTGTTACCTCATGTCTTACATTTAGATTTTAAATTCTCTCAGGCCACAAATATATTTGTGTCTGCATTGGCTAGTGTAACAAATTCTATTTCATCTTTTCATCAAGAATATATTATTAGCCTAATACATATCTTAACAGTATAATTAGAACTTCACTTGTAAAACAGCAAAGTTTATCTGAGTCTAAATGAACCCCAGAAAAGTCCTGTGGCCCTGCTTTGTCAAGTTAATGAAAAGCCTAAGTCTTTTATCAGTAATGTGAAAAACATTACTTGCTGGGCTACACCCTGAGTATATAAAAAATATTTTAGAAGGAAGAGCAAATGAACAAGAATTACCCAATTACTAATGTGCTAAAATGGTAGATAGACTATGTTTGGAATTCTTTCAGAAAAGCTTCAATTAGATAAATTCCTAACTTTTAGCATGTATCTGAAATAACTTCAACATTGCAGTTTTCCTTGGTTATCTTTTCAGTAGACTAGTAGAGGTGTGCCTTTGGCTCATATCGCTACACAATCTTTAGACTAAACTATGCTTGACTGCTAAGAACTCTGAAAAGTGCTGGTATGGATGTAATGGTGTAGTTATAAACATTGTCACTTGCTTGACACTTCAGGATGGTATTCTTCTGACGAAAAGTGAAAGTCTACATCGGAACCAATCACTTATGCTTCATTTACAATCAGTAAGAGGAACTAGCATATTTAAAGTTATTTAGCTTACTAAATAAGGACATCTACCTTAGGACAAGCTAAAGTATGCTTTTGGAATGCCTATTTCTTTGAATTGGCTTTAACAAGTACTTGGGATGACTACCATGCAGAAGTGTCCACATTGCAGACACCTCAGAGAAATTACACCCCAAAACTGTTTGACAGCTCCAAGGTTAGATGTTTTCACCCAAACACCAGACAGATATGTTAAATTATTTGTTTAAATATTTGCTTAAATATATCTGTCTAGTATTTGTCTGTGTTAGTGTGCTTACCTCCAGAGTGCTGCCAACATACAGTAGGGCAGTCAATCCTTCTTGTAGAAGTGTTCTACATGACACAAATATATATCTGTAGCTGGGAAGAATATTTTGCTATTACTATTGTTAATATTTAAATACCTTATCGTAAACATTTGTTAGATGAAGAACTAGAACTCAAATTTACTACTTTCCTAAACAGGAGGCTCAAGAGCAATGTTGCTGCTTTTTGCATAACTGCATCATCCATTTTTTTAACTATGTACAATATTGTCTTTGTGTCTCTGGGATAGAATCATAGAATCAATTTTCTATTCAGGAAAGCTGCATTTTTGAGAACACTGCAGCATGCAAGTTGGTGGGTACAAAGTCAATAAGACACTTTTAGTTCATGACCAGCTATGATACGCAGGTTTCCATAGTGATCAAGGTCTTTAGCATTTTCAAGTGAACCAGGTACTAGAGCTAAGAGAAGCAAAAGCCAGAGCAGCTGACCCAGGCTGGCCAACAGCAGTGTTCCATACCATAAACATCATATTCACTATAAATTGGAAAGTTTGATGGGGATGGCTCTCCTTCCTCAATGGTCACCATCCCTGGAGGGTCTCGTCTGTCCTTTTGCTCCCAAGTACTACTCTCTTGTTTGCTGTGACTGTCACACTTTCACTGGAGCTGTGGTGCTTGCAGGGTTTGACATCTGGCATTCACTGTTGGGGCTGCATAGCTCATGACCACTATATGGGCTGAGCATAATTTTGCGTATTTTATATTAGTACTGGTATTAATATCAGTTTGGTTTTTTGTTTTTTTGTTTTTTTGTTTTTAAACATGTTACTAGTTCAACCCATGGGTCTCCTTTCCTTTTCTGAATTCCCTTTCCCAGGTAGGGAGGGGACATTGGGTGATAGAACAGCTAACTAAACAAAGACAAATATATGTTTCGTTTCTTATTTCCTTTTCTCTTTTAATTTCCTTTTCTTAAAACATACCCAATTTAGACACTGTTACTGAAATTTTGGGTAACCATTTGCTCCGTTTTTAAATTTCTCCACTTCCTGTTGTGTTATCTTTGTTTTTCATCTAAAGACACTATTAATCTAAATTATACTACAAAAATTAATATAAAATATTTAATGTAGGTGAAATGTGAAACATTCCTGGAACTTTAAAATGTACTACAGCTTTTAACAGTAGTGAACAGGCCTCTATTTTATAGAAAAGGTTGTATGTAACTTTCTGATTAGTTTGGATATATGCATTATAAACTGCCTGCAATCAGATATTGAATCCCATCCTAAAGCTTGTTTCAGTTTTCTAAACATGGACAATTATTACTCTTTGAAATAACCTATCCTTGGGTCTGTTTTGCCCATGATCATAATTGGTGAGTGATCCCTCCTTGTCCTTGTCTCGACTCACCAGCTGTTAATTGCATTTTCTCCTCCCCATCCCACCAGGGGGAGGAGTAAGAGAGGGGCCGTGTGGTGTTAGGCACTGGCTGGGATTAAACTTTGACAGAGATGACTTAATCACAAATACGGAAATAAAACTATGCTGTTAAAAATTACTCTTAGATTTTGAAAGAGGAGATTGCTTTATCATTTTATTGAAAACTGCAAAACTTAGAGATTTTGATGTATGTTACAATTATATTTGGGATTTTTAAAATGTAAAGCAGGAAAACATAGGAAAATGAAAATAAAACCAAATTCTGTGCATGTTAACTGAATTTCATGAAACTCTTGTTGTAATACTGAACTGAATGCAAGACTTGAAAATTTAAAACAGAACAATGTGAAAGCAAAAAACTCTGTAATGCAGCCACACACTCTAAGGACACGACAGAAATTAGTCAGAGGATGAAAGATAGAATTAAATATTTGAAATGGAAAAAGTAAGGAAAAGGGCTTTAGAGAAACTAGCAGAAACACAATTTCTGAAAAGAAAATAAAAATACATAAAGATAAAATCCTTGGGTATAGTGAGCTATTTGAGACCATATGAGAAAAGATAACAGAAAACAGCTAAATAAATACATATGTGTAGTATAATAACATGAAATATTTAAAGAAATCCAGGAGCAAGTATTGCTGAAATTGAGAAAATAACTGCTAAACAAAATGGTTTTCCTTAGAGGAGTTGAAAAATAAAAGTATTTTCTACAGTTTAAGAAAGAGAAAATCTATATTTTAGTTTAGTTTGGGTTCTTTTTTAATACAATATACTGTTCAATGGAATCTGTCTGAAGGAAGTACTCAAGAGGCTCAGAAAACTCAGTTGCCTTGAGAAAAATTAAGGTTAAACACATTTCTGTAACCATGCACAAGAGGGAGCTTTAGAGTGATTAGGATGTAATCTATAGAAACATGATGGGTCAAACATGACACAACACAGGTTTAGTTAACTTGGATCCAGTCTGCACTTGAAAAGGTCTGCACAAGAAAATGTAAAAAAATTGAGAAGTCAAGTATAACAGTTTTACACTAACATTTTAGGCACAAGTAGACCATTAAATTGATCCATTAAACATTCACTCTGTGTGTTCTACGTGTTTCATCACATCCTTTTTTTCCAGGTATGCTCCTCTTTCTACTTTATATTAATTTTGTTTCCTAATCTACTAATTCTGCCTTCTATCAGTTCTTTAGTTTTTGTTCCCTTTTTACAGCTTCTTGAAATATTCCTTCAACACTCATGAGCTTCCTGTTTCTTATTTTCATTTCTGGAGTTCAGTTCATCTGTCTCCTGTAATGCTTTCCATATGGTTTGACCCATTTAGGACAAATGTCCTCTTCCTTCTTGTCTAGAAATATTGAAGTGAACTCCCTCCCAGCTCTTTCTTGTCTCTCTCTGGAGAAGATTAGCGAAAGAAACAACTCTCACACTTGTTAGTACAGAAATAATTATACATCTTAGGAACTACTATGAACTTCTAGTGTCTTTCTAAACACAGACATAAAGTAGGATACACATTATCTAAATTTAGCCTTAGGAAATATTGGTATCTGATTTAGGTTAGTCATTACAGACTGGTGGATCTACCTGGTGGCAATTTTATTGAGTTCTGAGATAACTGCATAGGTGATCTGCCTGTGAAATCTATCTGCCTCTTTCCATTGGCTGTAGAAACCTAGGTGACTAGCTTTGACAAAACTGCAAGCGGATTAACCTCAACCAGCTTTAAACATTTATATAGACCTTTGTATCGGAAATGGTAATTTAAAGTCTGCATTTAATGACTAGAAAGCAACAGGGACTTGAGACAGAGACTAATATCCAGAGTTTGGCAAGATGAATTTTCCTGTGGAGCTATGGGGTTGTCCCGGTCCGATTACAAACTCTGAGGAGGTTTGTTGTGATCCCAGGAGTGAGATTAAGACACAAGCGAGGTCAGATTGCCTCTACTTACGTTACTTTGTTGAACACCTAACAGAAACTGGAGCGATAGGAAAGGCAAGAGTTATGAAGAAAGAAAACTTAGCAAGTATTCAGGAAAGTGTGCAAGAAATAGTCAGGAAAAGTCACCACCATGGATCCAGCAGCGTCCCGCAGTCCGTCGAGTTTGGTGGTTTCCAGGCCACACTGGGGGGGCCGGTAGAAGCAGTTGTTGTCGCCCATCTGGACTTACGGGTGATGTCCTTATAAACACTGTACTTATGCATATTCAGTTCTTTTCCCGGAAAAGTTATGCATATGCAACACATTTCCTGGAACTTATCTCCATACGGCATCTCCTTCCTGTGCATGCATGATCACATCACTGGGTGGTCATCAGGTGGTTGTCAGGTACTCATTCGGTGGTCATCCACCAAAAAGGGTGGTCGCAAGTACACTGAACTCTGGTTGTTTTTGCAGTCATAAGCAGTAACAGGTCCATTTTGCAAGAAGTAACAGGACCAAGTCACAAGCAGTAGCAGGTGGTAGACTTGCTTTTACAACGCATCCGCTTTGTGGGCAATAGCAGGCTATTTTTACAAGACCTAAGGCCTTGTTTTGCAAGCCTTCTTGAGCAAGCTTTGAGACAAATGTCCATTTAATCAGTCTCTCACAGGGGTCTTTCTATGGTTAGATGACTCTGTTCAGTTAACAGGGATCCACAGCAGCAGAGGAGAATACAGAAGAGAGAAATTATAGAAGTCTGTGTCTGCATGGTGGGTGCAGGAGGAAACGTGATGCTGTGGGGATGTACCACAAAGCAGCAGCAGCACAGCAACTGCCTCAGATTCTTGTTGTGGGTGAAAGGGAGCAGTCCATTCAGACACATGGAGCTATAGGTTTGCTGTTAGTTCAGTTAGTGTTTTAACCATCTAATACTCTTAACAGTCAATATAGAAAAATCTCACTAATAATGCAGATAGAATACGCAAATGGGCCTCAAAAATGGTCAACAAAATCCTCCCTATGGGCCTGAAGGTCACCAATGTCATTGTCCTCAAGGACACTGGGCTTGGAGGTGTGACCATAACTCCCTCAGCAGTCCATCACCGACCCCATTGAGAGGAGCGGGGTGCTTGCAGCAGGGGTCCCACTCAGGACTCTGGGAGTGCATTTTTGCCCCATTGTCTCCTCCTTGGGGGCCCATGGGGGAGGAAGCAGGTTTCCCCAACACCCCATTACACAAAAGATCTGTTGTTCCCCCCAGCCCAGGTCTGCCAGGCCATGGCCCATGGCCAGCGAGCAGCACTCCCTGAGCTAGCAGCATCCACTGGGCAGTGACAGCCATGTGAGTGTGTGTTGGAGGAACTGGCTTCAACCAACTCCAGCCAGCTCCAACTGGCTCCAACCAGCCAAAGCCACCCTGGCTGTCCAAGAGAGATCTGTCCCACCCCTGCCGGAGCCCTGCCACTGCAGGGAGGTGCCAAACAGAGCTTTACTTTTTCTCAGCGTGGTCTCTTCTGCTGTGCTTCACACTTAGTCCTTGAACAAATACTTGGGCAATGAAGGTAAAGAGAAAATGTAGTATTTATTTTGTATTTCATACTTTTCCGGGGGCTATTATAAATACATGGACATATATATTTATGTGATTATTTTTGTATCAGGTCATTAACATAATGATACAGATACTTAAATTTGAAGGAATTTGAACAGTACCTTTTTTTGAGAGGGCAGCACAGGAACTGAATCTGGCATTAGCGAGCCATCTCTTTACACACCTTCAATGATGCACTGGAATGTAATACAACTGCTCCAGATTTGTATGGCACATGTAAAATAATAAATATTTCTACATCTATCAAAATGACAGAAATATTAATCTATGGTTAAGGAGGTCTTGAACTTGATCTTATTCCTTCCTAGCTAAAGTTCCCATTGTATTCAATAAAAAATTTACCAAAGTAAATGAAAGATCAGGCCTTCATTTTTTACTTTATTTTTCTTTAACTTATTACTGAAATAGCTGCCAAAAAAAAGAAGGGGGGGTGGGCAAAGAGACTGACATACTAAGGTTTTGGGAGCATTCGAATTTGAGAAAGCCAAGATAATTATTTTTTCTTATGAGCTGCTTATTAGTTAGTCTACTAATAATTCTTGCATTATTGCACAATCTTTATTCATTTTAAGTAATCCTGTCATTAAGTAGCAGAGGGGGAAATAAATTGACTTTTAATTATGTTCCCTAGACGTAAAATAAAATGTGGTATGTGTTTATGGTCACTAAGCTATGTTACATGTCATAAAATGTAGCCATCTATTCTAAAGTTACAGTAATGCTTTAACTACATCACAGGGGACTATGTGCCCCAGTTTTACAAAACAATTCTTTGTATTTGATGTCCTAATGCCCCAAGACTTTTTCTTGGATTACTGTAAAGTCCTGGTGTTGATCCATCAAAATATCTATGTGTTCCCTAAAGGAAACTGGATCTTTCCTATTCCCTAAAGGTTTTTTTTTTTTCAGCATCACCATGTAGCAGGTGAGAGTTTCTTGTAGCTGAAGTATGCCATAACATGGTAGGTGACAACATTGTGATTTGAACATAATGCTTTTATAAACCATTCTAGACATTGAAAAATCCTTAATGTGAACCCTCCACTGTAGGTTTTGAGAAATAAAAGATTGTGGGATGGGTATTCTCTAACCTTCCTTTTCTCTGCTTTATAGTTCTTTGTGCAATAATGAGAAGCATCAGTTGAAGAATACCTAAAAGTGATCTATCCAGGATAGTTTTCTTAGTTTCACTTCAGAACAAGGTTGCTGGTTTTTTCTTTTTTTTTTTTTTTTTATTCCTTCATTTGGGCAAAAGGGTTCAAAGCAAATACTCACCCTCCAAACATTCTTGGAATATATTATCATTTGCTATTTTGAAACAATGAACAATTAATAGTGAGCTTAATTAAGCTGCATGTCTTGAAGGTTGGAAGAGTAAAGACGAGCTACCATACATTAACAGACATGGGAAAAGGCATTCACCAAGCTCTATTGTTTATTTAAGCTGCTTAGTGCCAGAAGTGCTGAGACCTGGTAATTTGGAGAAAGTGAGACTGAAAAGATAAAGTTAATAACAAATCAAGGCATATGTGCTTGAGGTACTACATTTATTACATAAATAAAAGTAATAAACCTTTGGGATGATAAGAAGAATCCAAATGAAAAATGAAAGCGGCAGTTGACATCTTGGTACAAAGTGAATCTTGGTACAAAGAAATCTTGGTAAAAACAGAAGAACTATGTTGCAAGGTTAGAGTAAACTGAAGAATGAGAAATATTACTGAAATGAGATTTACCTAAATATGTTTAAAGCATGGTGCTTACCTTAAGCTAAAAACCCATAATATAGTACAGATTTGCATTTATACTTCTGGTGGTATGTGATTTGATTTGGTCCAAGAATGACTGCCTGTCCCACAAAAGACCTATTGATGTGTTTAATAAGGCATCCTATGCACTAACTGGTCTGGTGGTGTTTGCTGGAGATGAAACAGATTAACATTTTTCTAGAAGTCTAGCTGAGCTGAAGTTTCAAGGAGAATAATAGCTTTTTATTGTATATGTGGAAAAGAAAAAAGAATAATAATTTTAAAGATTTATTTATTTATTTATTTTACTTACAAGTTTCACAGAAACAGCTCACCTAAATTTAGTCATCTGTGATGAAAACATCTGTGTAAGCTGGCTAGGTCTTTATCAACAGTGGATAAATGGACACTTTATGAAAGTTCATGTTGTTTTCAGATGTCTACTTCAGATTAGATGAATTATGTCTTAAAACTGCATGTTTCTGTCCATTTCTTTGTAAAGGATACTTAGGGTGATCATCTTAGAACAAGCTATCTACTCCACAGAAACTCACTTTCACATCACCCACCTTCCCCTGAGTTGTTGTAAACGCATGCAAACTCAGAACCTGCTCAATAGCAAACAACAAGAAAGGCTTTTTTTTTTAATAGTGGGCAAGCACCCTTAGAAGATTACAATACTGTTTTGTCAACAATAAAAATCTCACATTGTTGAGAGAATTCTCAGAAAAGAAGAATATTTGCTGAAGCTGTAACAGACAGCAGCATAATTGAGACAATTTTAAAGAGGCCGCCCCTCAGTGATTGAACAATGCTGAAATCAAGCTATAATGGTAAAGGACAGAGCTTCAGATGAGCACTAGCTTCCATAAGTACACTCAAGGAATTTGGGCTACATTTCTTACAACAAACTGTGTAATACCTTTAGAAGATGTGGACAAAAAACCCGTGAGGCTGCTAGCAGCAGCTTACCAATTAGATGATCACATCAGTAATTAATTTTAATAATTTATTATTGTAATAATTAATGAGATTTACCTTCCCTAATACAAAGGCCTAAGGTGTGGCATGTAAATCTAAAGTAAGCATGTGCTGTCAACTTGGTTAATAGGTATGGTAATTACTCTTCCTTACATGTTTTCATACATAGGATGGGGTTTTTCCCCCTCCCGACATTTTCAGAGGAAGACTGGATATCAAACATACCCACCTCATTGATCTGAATTTGATTGTTTCCCCTGTCCTCATAGTTCCACACAACGGAGGGAAACATATAACTTCTAAGATACATTTTCTTTTATCTCAGCTTAAGCACTGTGAAAAATCAGGTGACTCCTACTTTAAGAGCTTCTCCTACTTCCCCCACCTCCCCAAATACTTTTCTCCACTGACTACAAAGGAAGACTAGTGTGACCAGCTACAGTGAACATGTCTATGTTTGGTTATTTGAGTATCATCCTCCGCATTGGCAAAGCGTTAGAGTCCTACAATGAAGTGAAATGGATGTCAGTTCTTGTTTTGAAAAAAGGCAAATTTGTTTTGATCAACTGGTCCCACAGTTGTAGTTTCTATAACTATTTAAAACCTGACTTGTTTTCTTAGCTTTTTTTCCATATATTTATAGTACTACTTAAAAATTCCCAAAAATTAAACTAAAATTTTGGAAGGAAATGACTATATTTGCACATTTACATCTGTGCATACACAACAATTATGTAAAATTAATGTGTTTATGGGTATATATTCAATATAGATTTTGTTTATTAAAATTTCAGTCATTTCTGAGAGATAAATATTAATTTTATTTATGTCTTTCTGTTTGTCTTAAGAAATAAAAATATTTTTAGAAAT
>VZSC01012892.1:87300-100552 GCA_013398225.1 Steatornis caripensis
ATCTTTGAAATTCATCTAGTTTTAAATGAATGTTAATAGAATAGAATTATTATGTTTGACACAAGTATAAAGCATGAGCTGGTGGAGGCTTTTTTACACTTGCAGCAGTATGGATCCTTTGTTTCCTCCTGTAATCCTACATATATTTTTATACCGGCATTAAAGTTTTTATGTGTATATTAAAGTGCATGTCTGTCTAGTATGCTATGAAGGAAAAGTCCTGCTTCCACCTATCAGAACTCGTAGAGTATTATTTTTAACAGTTACATGTTCTGGAAGTCAGTTGTCTCTATTTGCTCTCGCACTGAAGTAATTTGAGTGTAGCGGCAGACTGCTAATTGGCTTGAACCTGAAAACTCTTGTTCCCTCAGGATCACTGTCACTGGAATCAAGAGGACCTTTGCAGTTCCTTAACTGGGAATATGCTTCTTTCACAAGAAGTCACTGTTGGCCAAATTAGTCAAATAGGCCCAACTCCACTAGGAGACCTGATGCTGCAACAGCCAGGAAAACCTAAAATTTATTCCGACAGCTCTAAGATAATTCACAATGCTGACATAAGCACTGAGTATGCAGAACAGCTAATGCTTGGGGCACTGTGGTGTTTAACCCAGACAACAGGAAATGCTGTAAAAAGCTGTTTTCTTTCATTGGTCTCTAGACTTATATCTCATGTTGCAGCTAAACGATACTTTATGCTCTTAAGTGCTTTGTTAGACTTATACCACAGTACAAAACAGCGAAAATATGCCTTAGGTTAAAATGAGAAAGACATTTTAGTTTAGAAGTGTATAACAATAGGATACATTTACTGAACAAGGATAGTTCATTGCCTGTAACTCAAGAACAAAATTTTTACAGAAATATCAAACAGAAAACTCTTTCTTTTTTGTTATATTTCAGTTTTAACTATTTTCCACCATTATGGTTTGTTTGTATACAGAGTTATAGAACAGGTTAAATCAGTGACAAAATAAAATTATTTTTACTATTATGCTATTATTCAGAATTAATTGCAAAACTATATAAGAGCAAAACCCCCAGATTTTCTTGAAAATATTTTTTTCTAGTAAAGTTCCTTTTACAGATCCACGCCAAAAGAAGAAGCAGGCTCAAGAAAAAGGAGAGCACCCATACCTGTAAATAAGCAGTTTCAATTGTACTGAATAACAAAATCTGTTATATGTTAAATCTGTATTTATGTATTCATTTGAAATAATTTCTAGATTCAGGACCTTGCAAAATTAACTGAATAGCAAAAGGCAAAATAAATGAATAAATAAAAGAAATAGTCCTGATCAGGTAAATGCTTTGGAACATGCATTCCTTCCTCCAGAAATCACTGTAATTATTCTACCAATATAAGACAAACAAATGCTCAAATTTGGTCAGAATTCTAACTTTTTTCTTTAAATCTTTGTGAGAGTTTCTCTGTTGCATGCCTACATTCCTAAAGATATAGAAACATTAATTTTTTAGAAGTCAGCTAATGCTTTCTTCTGACTGAAGAAAATTATGATTTCATCATCTTAACATGAAAAAAAAAATCCTGGAGAAAGTCTTCTTACCTTCCAATTATTCGAAATTTCCTCTACTGGTATACATCTCATAACCAATCACTTCAGTCACAGGCATTTTAAACACTGTGATCCAGAGTAATAAAGGAAATAAACAAATCAGAGAAAAAAGGAAGTGAAAATGCGTAGAAAATTGTAAGAAATTCCATCTCATCTTCTGTGAAAGCTCTATATTTAAGGGTTTCAGAAAACAAAGTCATAAGTATAATTTGGCTGTTGAGTAATCTCATCCATGCAATTTTCTGTTTTAACTTGGCATATCCTTGAATTATATTTAAGTTGGAAAATAAACTATCTTCATCCACATGCTTTTATCAATTATTACACCTCTACCATTCCATGAAGCCCATTCTTTCTCATAACATATAATAAATGTTTCTAGGACGTAGTATGACACTCTGAAGAGAATGTAGTGTATGTTAGAGACAAAAGACTGTTCTTAAGCTTAATTTTTTTTTCATTATGTTGCTCTTATTTTCTCTGCATTAACAATGCAAGCTAAGTATTTCTGGAAGGCTGTTGAGTTCTTCTGAATCAATAAACTCTTTATTCTATGTGCAAAATAGAAAGCACAGCAAATTTTAGAGAGTTATAAAGGTAATATTACAACATAAATTATAAATTGGAATTTCTCCTGGTGCTAAATTGTCCCTTGGAGCTTTTAGTGAGTTTCCACGCAGCCTTGACCAATGACCTCGACACCAGTTTACCAGTGTACATTATCACATATAATTTAGGTTCTAGCTCTCCTTAGTGCTAAATTACACAAAGACAAAACTTACTTTCCAATCATAATATGGCAAAAGAATAAACTATACTACATTCTGGAAAAAAGTCTGTCAGAAAAATAACAGCATCAAAATTTTTTGGGAGATACCTGAATGCCATGTCTGAACAGTGAGGGAAGTGTGGACAATTACTCCAGTTTTGGAAAGGAAGATTTCTGATATGCTCACTGCTGCTTGTTGTACACTTCTCTGTTCCTGCCCTTCAATCTTTGTTGACCTTACTTCTTTCTTAAAAAGAGAAAAAGAGTGACTCTACTTCTGAACTTTCACCTGTCAGTTGTGACAAACTACATAGATGCAATATAGAACTTAGTCTTCTAAGTTTACTGATTCTCTAGTTGAAATGTAACAAATTATAACAAATTACTCTTCTCTCAAAATGTGTCCTTAATAACGTTTTCAAGAGGGAAAATGTTCTAAAACTTTGAAAGTGACATCTTCTAATGTCAAATTTAATAAAGCTTGTATGACTACCTTATAATCATAGAACATAATTAAGTTTATTGTAGTACCTGAACTAATTAGTTCCAAGTTCCTTCTCTTACTAAATATAAAACTTTCAAGACATGCTTTTAAATGAAATAAAATTTATAGAACTCAACCTTATTTACTACATCATATACTGTGTTTTGCTGTTGTTTTTACCATAAATGCATATATAGCCATTTAATGAAATGTTTTCCTTCCGAGGTTAGATGTACGAACTCAATAGTCTCTAAGTATTCTTCCTGCTCTATGTCCTGTATTTTTAATAAACTCTGGATAAGTAAACAAAAGACTTCTTAAAAATCCAACACCACTAAAGGTCTGAATATTTCTGAATACATATCATATAAAAATGATTCTCTTCTAATATGTGCATGAGAAGAATTTTCATGCAATATAATTTTGGCCAAATGTGGGGGTTTTTTTCATTTGTTGCTCTACACCGTTATATGTTTAATGTGCTAGTCATATTATAGGTGGATGCCAGCACAGAGAGAGTTAGGAAAGAAATCTCAATCTCAGGCCTTTGTATTACTATCCAGCTTACTGTTTTTCAGTCTATATCTTCTGTGAATTTACAAGAGTCTAATGTACTAGCCTGTGAAAGACAAAAAGATACAGTTTTATGAGTAAGAAAATAGGAGACTGTGTGAAGGTACCATATTCCAACCTGAAATTAGGGATTCTGTGATCAAGAAGCCTCTTAAAGGATGAGAACACTCAATTAATCAAATTAATCAATTTAATCAATTAATCAAAGAGCAGTGTGTTTAAATGCTGGAACAGAGAACATGATTAAAAATAAATCAATATTAGTAGGTGAAGTCCTGAATAATTATTAAAACTTTTTTGTCTACCTTGATGGAAACCTCTAGATTAACGTGAAGTGTAAGAACACGTGTGCCATTTCTGTAAACATCTGTACTTCAAATATGGCTTCTTAATGTACTTTTGTGGGTGTTGTCACTGCAAAAATAAGACAGAAACTTTTTTTTCTTGTGCATGATGTATATACAAGATTGATAAAAATATTATTTCTCTAATGAAAGAGCTTTAATGTTACATTTCAATCAACTGTTCTCTATGTCTGTTTACAGTTGCTCAGAAATTAGTGTTTCAAAAACAGAATGTAATGATTCTCTGCATGCAGTTTAAATATAAAATTATTTTGATAAAAAAAAAGTTGTATCCCAATTTTCACTCCTATCATGCCTCCAACATATTTGCTGGAAAGAAATTAGTAATCATGTCACAGATGAGCTATTGTAAGTAAGTATTATCAGTAAATTACAAAAAAATACATTTTTTTAAGAAAGACAGAATTTTTCAAAATCACCTGCATTCTTGAGGAGTGTAATTGGAAGAAAAAGAATTTAGCTAAATTTATTTTCCTGTTTTTCACTGAGAAAATGCTGTTCTTCCTCCCAAAATCCTATAGTTTGTTGGAGAAGCAGCTTGTAGACTATTAACAAAATGCATTAAAAGAAAAGGAAGGAAGGAGGGAAGGAAGGAAGGAAGGAAGGAAGGAAGGAAGGAAGGAAGGAAGGAAGGAAGGAAGGGAGGGAGGGAGGGGAGGGGGGGAGAGAGAGAGAAGACAGGTCTAGTTCTAGGTAACTGGCTCCAACCACATAGCACAAATGTTGTCAGTATGATTTAAGGATACCACAGTCTTTGCTTATTTTGGTTTTATAGTTAAATTATTTCAGAAGCAACTGAACCTCTTTGTGTAGCACTGTGCTAGCTTTGTGTAGCTGGCATAGACATATAGTAAGCTATAAGGCAAAATTACCGTTAGCCCTAGGAGTACAATAGACCTGATTCATATGCTACACCCATGTGATGGAGAAAATAAAAGAAACCCTATGTAGATACTAATAAATTGAAGACTGACAGGTGGTTTCCAGACATTATAAGGCTACTATTTTTCTGGTTATATTGCTGGAAAAGATCCCTAGAATATATTTAGCTTATGCCAACAAGCAACCTCCCAAACATCCGTCTGGGAATAGTTCAGGTTTTAACATAGGATGGGGACTGTTAAAATGGTTGCTGCCATGTGGCTATCTTGTTTTCCAGAGTAAGAGAGTTTAATAATGGGCTGTTCAGGTAATTTGACCTCAGGGCTAGGAAGTGGCAGGAATTTATTTTTATAGATTAAAACAAAGTAATTTCTTTGCAAGAAATCCTACTGGAAATGACAATTTTCCCCAAGTCTGTGTCATGCAGGGCTGGTTCAGATAAGCAGTTACCTCAGGAAAGTTTTGCTCATGCTGCTTTAGCTGCTTCTTTACCCCATTCAGCTCTGCTTCTCACCTTCCCTCCTGTTTATCTCTTATCTCTAAAGTTAAGTGTTGTGATTTTGTCATTATTCTTCTGGTAAGGTTCTCCCTTTTCATAGTTGAAAGGAGAACAAGTTGGAGCATGTATGTGACACAGTGGAGCGCTATAGTGCTCCATGCTAGCCGAAAACCTTATAGGAACAATGCAGTGCAAAAAAGGAGCAAGTTTCCCACTGTTTATTTCAATCTGAATCTCTCTTACAGGATGTGAAAGAACTGTATGGTTACCTTCATCTAGTATGAGTGGAAAGCAGTTGATACAGAAATTCATAAAGCCCATGTAATTCACAGTAAAAATCATATCAAATATGTACACTTAAAATGTCAGAGTGGCCCTGGACGAGTATATTACGTGTATTTCAGTACATGATTGCTCTCCCACTTACAATACTGAATCTCCAAGGTGACAGTGTATGTGGATATGCTTGTGGGTGTATTACATTTTCCTTTCATCCAGTATGATGAAAAGCAAACAATCTGTAAAGACAAACGTTTCCTTATTTTTTCATATGTGGGAAGTGAGGAAACTAGAACATAATGTTCTCTTCCTCAGATCTATGTAAATGGAAGTTAAATGCCTTTGGAACAGCTAAGAAAATACATTTTAGAAAAGGATAAGCAACAAGAAGCAGAAACCACTTCTTTGGCTCCGTTTTGAATCAGGCTTGGCATTTAGAGAAGATACTGGGGCAGCTGCTACAGGAAACCAGGCAGGGACAGTTAAAGGATTGTATAAAAAAAGAAAATGACTGCTAGTTAAAAAATGCAAAGCCGTAGCCATTGGTAATATACATGAAAATGTGCTTGGCAATAACTGCAGAACCAGGGACAGAATGCAGATGGCTAAATGACAGTGTTAGCGGCATCTTCTCCCACTGTGCTCTCTAGGGCAAAACACATTTTTGAAAGTCATGCCTTGTACCCATATTGTCCAGTAAGTTCACATTCTGAGATTGCCACTGTAGTCTGAATAGGTCAGTAATACTACGTATTATTGAATACATATATAAAATATGTAAATAACACACAACAAAACGTCTATTAGTTAAATGGATATGAAATATATATTACTTTTATAGTTCAGAACTACATATAACAAAAAGGATATGAGTTCTTTCCATTAACTGTTCAGGAGAGCGTAAGGTGGCAAATTCAGACACAGACATCTGCAATTTATTTAGATTATGCTCAAGCAAAATGTTGTGAAGTCATTAACTAAATAAACTTCACTAGATCTCCATTTCAGATGTATCCACACTGCAGGATATGTTGCAAATAGTAAGCACTTACGGTAACCATTTCTTAGACTCCTCTGGAAAAGACTGAAATCACACAACTTGGTACTTTGACACAAAGTTTAAAATTGAAGTCCTAAACAACTCCACAAGGTAAGTGAAATTCTTTCAAACAAAAAGTGAATTTGTTGACAAATAGATCCCAATTCATGTAAATTAACGTATCAGTTGAAAAGAATTTATTGTGAGAGGCAGGAAAGAAATGTCTTCATCACAATCTTACAGTAAGAAAACAGACACAATGCAAACTGCTGTACCATGCTGTGTAACCGAGCAGTGTAATATTCAGCAAAATATAAAAGACTGAAGACTGTAAGAATCCACATTTTTTACATCACAGAAAAGGACTAATACAAGATACAAAAAGAAGTATTAGGAACACTGTGAGACTTAGGCTGAAATCAGGCATCTGAAATGCCTCAAAATCTTTCTTCGGCTTTCATCTCTCTTGAGAGTATATCACAGTAGACACTTCTGAAGGCGTATCACTGTTGTACCTTAAAATTCCCTCAAGCAATTAGGGTAGGATTCACACCACTTTAACTGTTTGAAGATTAAGCACTTATATTAAGTAAAAGTGTTTCCTTACATAACCAATAAACACACATAGGTACCTTTAGAGCATTCCATCCTAAAATGAGATTCAGTGTTAGACAGCAAGTGCTACATGTGGCTTCACAGGGAATTCTTCTTTTATCACGTGTCTGTGGCAGGCCAGAACATCATTACCCAGCTGGTTATGTAAAGACTACCTGTGTCTATCATCTCCTTCATGAGATCGAGTTATTTGTTGCAAAAATTAAAATCTCATATTGTCCTGTAGTGTGGCATAATCCAGTAACAAAATTTTCAGAAGCATTTTGTTCAGTTTGTCAATATAAACACAAACAGGCAAAACCACAAATAGCCATTCACATACAAGTCATTCATTCCTAGTTACAGAGCTGCAGCAGTAATTGGGAGTCCAGTCTCAATTATATGATCAGAAGTAGAAGTTATAAGGGCATATCCATTGCTTCCAAGTGTTGGAAGAGCTCTCGTAAGGTTTAGTTTCTGTTCACCTAGCATACAATTCTGAAGCCTTTGTTTACTAAACAAGCAGCTTCCTCCTACTTCCCGTCCATTAGATGTGATCTGAATTACAAGAATCTTGATATACTACAACGTTTTGCTTCTCCTTTTACCTTAATTTGAGGATCCAGTATTCCATCTGCTTGCCAGTTAGTGATATCCTTGAAAAATACCATCCCTTTGGCTTTTCACATTAGTAGTCAGCCGGTCATTGGAAAGCTTTCACACAAATTTTTTACAGTTGAATGTTATGTTTCGTCACACATTTAGCACTTTTCTGTTCTTCAGCCTTTTGTTCTTGCAATAATTTCTCATACCAAAAGAACACATTCATTTCTCTAAGTTTTTGTTTGCTTATGACATATCTCTTTATTTGATAATGGTAAACTTACTTTCTATCACATGACCAAAAGAAAAGGACCACCTAGCACATGATTGTGTGTATCCTTATCATCTGACTACATGCAAGTGTACTCACTGCAAATTCAGCCACTTATGTTTCAGCCAGGCTACCAACATTTGACTGAGAAGAGGAGGAGGCAGTACGGTACTCAGGAAATAAAAAACAACAAACTTAATAATTTCTATATATAATGTGTATCTACTTCACATAGAAAGGAGGATATTCACAAAATTTTTCTGATTGTTCTATTCCATATCCCATACCCAAATATGCCAAATATGTGACAGTGAAAAGGAATATTTGTAGGAATTTGGGCTTTGGATTTTCATAAGGATATAAAATACTAAATCTTGGTCTTTCATTTCTTCTGTTGAGGAAAGGAACAAATGATAGAGGATAAACAAATGGAAGAATATTCTAGTGATCTTTTGAGAAAGGCACTGTCCTTAGGAGAAAAATCCATGTTTTCTTTTTTTTTTTTTCAGAGAAAAACACAATGGTTGGCATAGTATAGTCTGACAGCAGAAGTTTATCACAACAGGTAAAGAGGGACTAACAAGAAGGAAGGAAGGACCAAAAATGACTTGAGCTTAGACAACAGAAACATTTTCTCCCTTTCTCTGTCATCTTTTCTAATGATTTTCCTACAGTTGTTACATTATTTTCTTCCATCAGAATAATTGTAAGAAAATATTCTGACACACTGTGAGCTATACACTTATGCTTTTACTCCTTTCTATTACCCATTTTTAATTTTACGTCTTTGTATTTGTACTAGTGTGCATCTATTCTCATAAACTTGTAAGACTGTTTTATCACACTGAAAAAAACCCCTTTCTTACATTCCTACCAATCTAAGAAAATAATATGTTCAAATAGACTTCTTAATTTATTTTTCTTACCTATTCTAACTTAGCAAGGAGTGTGAAGCAGACATAGTATCTGGCTGGGCGCAGAGGGTGGTGATCAGTAGCACAAAATCTGTTTGGAGGCTAGTAACTAGTGGTGTAATCCAGGTGTCAATACTGGGTCCAATCCTGTTCAACATCTTCCTTAATGACCTGGTTAATGGGGCAGAGTGTACCCTCAGCATGTTTGCTGATGACACAAAACTGGGAGGAGTGGCTGATACACCACAGATTTGTGCTATCATTCAGGGGAACTTAGACAGGCTGGAGAAATGAGCTTACAGGAACTTCATGAAGTTCAGCAAAGGGAATTGCAAAGTCCTGCACCTGGGGGTGCATAACTCCATGCATGAATACGTGCTGGGGCCCATCCATTTGGACGGTAAGTTTGCAGTAAAGGACTGGGTGTCTTGGTGGAACAAAGTTGAGAGCGAGCCAAGCTCTTTTCAGTGGTGCCCAGTGACAGGACGAGAGCCAATGGGCACAAACTGAAACCAAGGAGGCTCCTTCTGATCATCAGGAAACACTTTTTTACTGTGAGGGTGAGTTACCACTGACACAGGTAGCCCAGGGAAGTTGTAGAATCTCCCTCCTTGAAAATACTGAAAAGCTATCTGGATATGGTCCAGGGCAACTGGCTCTTGATGACCCTACCTGAGCAGGAGGGTAGACAAGATGATGTCCAGAGATCCCTTGAAACATCAACCATTCTGTGACTCTGCAATTTTGTGATTCTGTGTATGCACACATACACTTGTGTATACACAAACATATAGTATGGATGTGCACGAATGCACAGTAAGTACTAGGCCTAGAGGGTATGTGAATATCTAATCATGTATACACATACATATGAATAAAGAGACAGATGTCTGCTTGTATTAGAGCTGTTCTTATTTGCATTTCATGTAGGCATTTAGCTGAGCCAGTGCCTGTATTAGGCATGTGAATATAGTTAAAGACTACCTCTAGAAAATGACACTCATGTTCCACAATGAAAACTACACGTGAGTTAGGAACCTAAAAATGAACCTGAGGTCTAAATATGTTTTGGAATTTTGATAGGTATGATGCAAATGATCCATTTGTTTTAATGTATCACTGAATCTAGGCCTTAGTTACACTGTATAGACAATACGATAACAAACATTTTAAAAACTGGATAATAAGGTGATTTGGTCACTTTTTCTTTTTGTTTGTACTTCTTGCTTGTTTTTAGTATAGTTGTTTTCTTACTTGTTTTTATTGGGGTGCTGTGAAGAAGTATTGTGAAAGTACTTTGTTGTAGCTAGTTTCTAATAAACAGACATTGTTCCTTCAGGATTAAGATTAGGTAATATGAAAAATGCTTTTTAACGTAGACTTAAGGGATCTAGAATTGTAACTCAGGCATTTCATCTACCCATTAGAGTCATTAGGCTTCACAAAATAAATAGAGTTCACAATACATACTTCAATATTCCCTATTCCTTGGACCATATTATATTAAAATATCACACATGAAAAATCTCACATAACTATTGATTGAACTGTGTATTTTAAACTAACAGTGTGCCTCTGTTGGCTGTCAGATTGTGTCCCAAAATTTTACATCATTGTAGTTGTTTGTGGGTCTAAGAGGAGTGTCGGATCACACTCATCAAAGTCAAAAACAATACAAAAGTTTCCTTCAATACATTTTCAGCAAAGTAATCATGTTGTACAAAATGGAATTATAAAGAATTCTAAGTGTTGCAAATAAGTAAAGCAGTAGCTGTAATATTAAATTTATTACTTTTGGTGGTAATGTAGGTTGAGTGGTAACATCTCTGTTTAACAGCTTGAAGTGCTAAGGGTAAATATATGATTTTGTCTTTTGTCCTTTACTATATCTATATATGGCCAGTGTCAGTACTAGTCAAGAGGTGCTACTGGAGAAGTAAGAGGAAGAGAAGAGATTGAGTTAGATAAAAGGTATCTTTCAAAATGAAGAAAATGAGTGCTGCTAAAACATCTGTTTGGGGAATGGGGAAGAAGCCCTACAGGGACATCCTGCAGCTGGGAATCCAGGACAGTTGCAGGAAAGCTAGTTAGCATAAACAGGAGTTGATTATTTGGACTACAATTAATAGGAAAACAACAGACTCTTTAAACTCATCCGTAATTAAAATTACACAAAAATATAACGAAAACCATTTTCTACTTTTTACATTTTTTGCATAATTTTCTTGATAAATTGTCCCACAACAGTGTCGTCTCTCTGCTGCTTCCCTTACAAGCTCGTTGTCCAATGAGAAAAAACTGGGAAATAAAAAAAAGAAAATACTAAGATAATATGACTGTAACTTCCACACTGAGTTATAAAAAAAAAAACTTTGGAACAGAATATTTTGAGCATCAGTAAGACAACTGATTTCATGAAGATTTTTTTTAATGTAAAGAACTTATTAGCTCACAAAAATGTATGTTGAAAAATGACTGAAATATTTCACACAGGAATAAATCATATAGATACATGCACACGTACACACATATATGTGCTTACATGTACATGCACACATATGTGGAATTCAGCAAAAATGTAAAATTTGAGCCGTGCCTTTGGCCAGCAGCTGAGTACACACTGTATAATTTATAAAATGTAAACGTTGTAAAAATAAATAAAAAAAATTAACCAACTTGAGCTTTTGCACTTGCCTGCTCTTTAATGAATAGCCTGTCCTTTCCACGTAGCCTTAGATGAATATGCAAACTCTTGTCTTTCAAATTTTCCTGTACCTAAAGTTAAAAGCCACTTATTAAAAGGCCTGGGAGGATAAAACACCATCTAGATGACACCTGATTTGTGCCCCTCCTATCAGGATTATTTGTATAAGAACTGTGAAGAAATGTGAGTTTAGGAGTAGTGGATTGCACAGTTACTGGCACCTTCAAAAGAGCAACACTGAAGCAATCTGCAGAATGACTAAATTGATCAGCAATCAACACCTCAGCATTGCTTCGTAATGAGAATGGCTGATAGGTCATGAAATATGTAGATATTATCATTAAAACTGGAATGGATGTTTGGTCTGAAGTACTTGACAGATCAGATAATGTTTTTGCACAGTTGACTAAATAATTACCTGTTTGATTACTTCTAATTTGAGCAAATTATCCATTTCCTTTAGAAATGCAGAAGTATGTGGTGTATTAGGTGCTAAATATATGAAATAGGAAAATGGTGAGACTGAACCTAAGAAGCAAGTTTGGCCCATACAAATGTTCAGTGTTCTTTGAAATACTCTAAGCTACTTGAGAGATTAAAGGAGAGCTGGTGGACATGAAACCCTTTAGGTTAGGCAAGTGGAGAGCTGGCTACAGGACATCTCAGATGGCACCAGAAACTTAATCAATTTAATCAAGCCATGGCAATTTTCTTGACTATGAGACACCTATTACCATGGATACCTGCAACATTGCTTTTGATGTAGTCTTAAAGCAGAGTGGTGTGTCTTGGAAAATAATGCCCTCAGCTCAATGACTTGGCTGAGTTTTAATTGCCAGGGCATGTTTTAGGAAGATATTCCAGCTTATCATCTGCAGCTGACTCATATACCTGGGATTCAGCCCCTGAGCAACATATGTATGCATACTAGCCCCACTTACAACATCTGTCATACGTGGCAGGACATTCATTGTGTAGTTGCCTGTGGTCCTTTCTGTACCAGAATTACGCAAGGATTGCTGTGTGCAAGTTTACCCCAAGGAATATGGCTTATATCAGGCTGTTTGGAAATTTTGTTGTAAGTTTGTGATGTTGATTTCTGTTTCTTTAACAGGTGGTACTAGACTGTTATACAGTTGAAGTTGCATATGAGATTAACAAAAACCTGCAATTTCTCCTGTTGCTTTTTGAAGCTCTTAACTTGTCAGGCCTCTGTAATTGCTTTCTCAAGCAATTGACACATGAATGTCAAAGTACAGACTGTACAGACTTTCTGACATACAATGATCTGTGATGCCATAAACTATACGACCCTCTGTCATCTTGTCCTGCAGTTTGCAACTGAAGGTGCCAAGCTAGAATTTGAAGCATGTGATGAAATTTTCCACTATTCCCACTCTGTATAAATCAGTCGTATGTGCAAATAAACAAAAGAAGGAATTAAAGGGATTAAGGATTATAAAATAGGGAATAAAATAACAAAAACTCACATAAGACAGCAGCATATGTTGTTGGTTTTTTTTTTGAGACATTTAGATGAAGTATAAATTGATGTTTTAAATCTGTGGCTCCACCAGGTAGATACATAGAGGAATCAGTGTGTTATGTCCAGTCCTGTTCAACGTATTCATCAACGACTTGGATGAAGGGACAGAGTGTACCCTCAGCAAGTTTGCTGACAATACAAAGCTGGGGGGAG